>PVJC01005968.1:0-56706 GCA_004026665.1 Murina feae | reverse complement strand
AAAAAATTTAAAGTATGAACAACCTTACAACAACCTTCACTAAAATCAAACATAGTTACAAAGGTTCTCAAAATTCTGCCATTACATTGTTGTGGAATTTCAGAAATAAAAACATTAAGCACTTAATTTCTTAGACTGCTTCATGATATAGAAAGTTATAGTAATTGGCTCAAAGTAAAGGAAAAATTCAGTAATTTCTGTGGCTTTGCTAAAGTTCATATCACAAGTCTATAATATTTCAGTTTTGAACCATATCTCCTATTAGATAAATAAAATGTTACAGTGCATTGAGTCTTCTCACAACTTGCTTGACACTATTTGTCAGATAAGAGTTCAACAGAACAAATTAATTTATAAAATATTTCAAGGGATTTTGAATGTCATTTTAAAATAGAATTTTGTTAGCTAAAATATTTATGTTCTGTATAGCTAATTGTCAAAAATTATTAATTAAACATATTTACTGCTAAATGGACAGAGGCACCTGGGCACCGTTATTACACTTGATTAATTGCTTACACATCTCCAGAGCAGCAGGCATATGGTCTGTATGTTTAAAATATGAACTCGAACCAAAGGCTGCCCCTGGGCCTGTTTCTAAGGAAGACTATCTGTGTGCCCCAAGTGATCACTTCTGGAATGAATCAAAGGTCAACCTAGAATAATATAGAATCATGGGTCTCCAGGGAACCCTAAAGGGTTGTCTGATTCAGTCCTCTGCTGCCTTCATATAAATCATCTAGACATAAGGAATGTGGGAGTCTTGTAAGAGAGATGCCTCGGCAAGGAGATGACCACATTCCCAGGAGGTGAAACCTTCTCTTACGTCAGTCCACAAGTAGTCTGTGCAATTTACACTACTTTATCTCTTTCCAATTAATAGGTTGGAGAGTACAGGTCACAATAACAAATTGCATAGCTGGGATAGTCATTCTAGTTAGGAATTTCAGCACATTTGGTTCAAGGTTTATTCCTCACCCTTACTCCCACCTCATTTTCCATATAATACAAAAAGAAAGTAATGCAAAGATGAGATTTTCTAGACTCAGGATTATTAAAAGAAAGTCATCTAGCATTTCTGTATGAATTGGTCTACAGAGATTGGCTAACAGATAGTCCAGAGAAATACAGTCGTTACAAATTATTTTTCATGTTAAATGATATACAATTTTTGAAAAAATTAAGATAAAGCGTTATTAGAGGCTTTACTTTATCTAACAGTGTTTTACTCCCAGAATGTATTTTACTATAAACTGCTTACATTTAATCTGAAATCATGTAGAAATAGAGACAACAAAAAAGAGAGTAAAAGAAAAACTAATCATGACATAGTAAAGTACATGACTCTTTGGGAAATGTAATGTTGTAGAAAACTACAGCTATTTTTCTTATAATCAGATGATTTCCATAGTACAGCAATACTTGAGTAATAAGCATATTTTTGGAATTAATATCAATCTAAAATATATATTAAAATATCACTTGATTTTTAATATCACTTGATCACTTTCCATGTCTCAACATAAATGTATTATGACTAAAGGAAGATTCATTTCTTATTTTGAAAATATAATTTAAATGTGGGCTGTCATAATTTCAAAGTTTTATAATTCTTATTTGTACTTTCTGGAAGATATATGTAGTATATATTTATTTAAATCATTATTAAAACTATGTAACATGTGCCTGTGTTATGCTGTAAAATTGTAGCTCTATAATAATAGCTTTTAATTTTCATCATTATACATTTTTGAAGACCTACCAAGTTAAGTGCTGGGAATCATATAATAGTAATCAAAACCTCATGAAATTTAGTAATGCCTCAGTTTTCCTAGAATGAACTGAGCAGAATCTAAATCTATTATTATCCATGCATCCATTTACCAATTGAGTGAAATAACTCAACTCTCCATATGATCACATGGAATTTTCAACATTTAACTGCCCATGATAACTGTATGTTCAATTCAATTATTTGTATAAACAGTAATTGTTTATCATGGTAAGGAAAAAATGAAATTAACTTGTTCATGGTTGACTCAATTTGGGTTTAAGTACGTAAAAATGTGCAGTTGTTTTGACCTATTTTTGAAAAAGAAAATGTTGTAGAATGGGATATTTTTAGATAGGACAATGTTTTTATTCAAATGATCTTTTTATAGTAATTTAAAATATTAATGTATTCTCCAGAAGTATTTGCAAACACCATGCTTTTGCCAGGTCCCAAGTCTGAGGTACAAAGTCAAGTGTCACTTGGCTGGCTTGACCAAACTTGGGCTTCAGAATTCAATCAAGTACGTATCACTGTCATACAACTCTATGTTGGCAGGAGATTTCTCTAGTTCCTGGGAATCCTATCTAATAAAGAGGAAAAATGCTAATTGTCTGCCCGCCCTCAAAGATGTTGGTACCCACAGCCAATAAGGAGGGAATATGCAAATTGACTGCCCTGCCCTCAAAGATGGTGGTACCCACAGCTAATAAGGAGGGAATCACTGACTGCCTGCCCTCAAAGATGGAAGCACCCACAGCCACAAGATGGCGGTGCCGAGTCCCCTCAGCCCCACCGGGCCTTGCCACGTGCCTGCCTCCAAAGTCCCCCAACCCCTGGAATCCCCCAGCCACCCAGGGCCCTCCTGAGGTGCAGGCAAGCCTCAGATGGCAGCTGCCCAGCCGCCCAGGGCAGCCTAAGGCTCAGGTAACCAGGGTCAGCCGAGGTTTGCGCTCCTGACAGTGGCAGCAGCAGAGGTGTGATTGGGAGTCGCCTTCCCCTGATCGCCAGTTCACCTCCCGCCCCTGAGGGCTCCTGGACTGTGAGAGGGGGCAGGCTGAGCTGAGGGAAACTCCTCCAGTGCATGATTTCATGCACCGGGCCTCCAGTGTGATCATAAAGTCCAAGAGAGGAGAAAAGTTGACAAGTGAAAATTCTTTTGTAGTTGGCATAATGGCATGTTATACTTAAACAAATGTGTATCTGTTATCTATTATTTGTAAGGCACTATGCTATGTGTAATCAGAAGTAGAGAACTGACCAGGAAATGATTCTAAAACCAAGTTTGAGAAAAAGCTTCCATCTACACTAATAAAAGAGAAAGGTGCAAATTGACCATAGCTTTGCAATGCCCACCAGCCAATCAGGAGTATGCAAATTAACCCAACAAAGACCGTGCTGAGCAGCTGGTGGTGGGGCAGGATGCTTGCATCGTTGCCATGGGCAGCGTAGGAAGGTGGAAAGGCAGTTCCAGCTAGAGCGAAGGCAGAAAGGTAGCTCTGGGCCAAAGCGAAGGCGGTGCCGGCAGTCAGGGGAAGGAAGACCCACTCCTGCACAAATCTTCATGCATCGGGCCTCTAATATATAAATAAATTTAGTACAAGACAGACTGATAATGTTAATAGTAAAAAATTAGTACACATGAATTGATTCCAGAAGTAACTGTTGCATTACCTAAAGGTAGAGCCCTCTCATATTTTTAGCTACTGTGATTTTATTACATCATAGAATGCCCATGATCATTTGTTAGAATTGAACTGAAGTCACTTAATATGTTCCTTATATTATTATGCACAATTATATGAGAATTCCTTGGTCTTATTTATTACACTTTTTTTAATCTTTAACTTGTATTTTACAATTGCAGTTTACTTTCAATATTATTTTGTGCTAGAGGCCCAGAGTGCAATATCATGCAAGACCCAGACCTGCTGTGCCAGTGGGACCCAGACTGACCCCTGCTGCATTGGGTGGGACCCAGAATCAAGTCCCTGCCCGCCCGCGTGTGCCTCGCTGTGCATGCAGCCTCCTGGTGACCGGTCTTTGGTCGTTCCGCTTTATAGTATCATGGCCTTTTATTATCATAGATTAGTTTCAATTATATAGCATAGTAGTTAGATAACTGTATACTTTACAATTGTCTCTTTCGCCCCAATATTTACAGCACCTAACTGGCACCATCTTACCTAACAATAGACAAACATGAAAATTGACCATCCCTCTGATGAGTATGCAAATTAACCCAACAAAGATGATGGTTAATTTGCATATGTAGGCACCCAGAAGGGGGCCCCTGCCCAGGCCTAATACCTCAGCCAGAGGCATTAGGCCTGGGCAGGGGCCAAGCCGGTGATTGCGGGGAACTGATTAGCCTGGTTGCCTTTTACAAAGGGAGGCCAGACTTTAGCTTAGGGGAGCAGGGAGAGGGCCTAAGCTGTCAGTAGGACATCCCCTGAGGGCTCCCAGTATATGAGAGGGGGCAGGCTGGGTTGAGGGACCCTCCCCGCCCCATGCACAAATTTCGTTCACTGGGCCCCTAGTAGTCATTATAATTCTTTAGGAAAAAAACAATCTGTAAAGATAAACCAAGCCAGCTGCTTAAACATTCTTTGGTAAAAAAATAAACTTAGTAGAGGAAACACTTAGATAGCAGGCTAAACCTACAACCTATTTTCATTGTGCCCATGGAAAATATGCAGGCTTTGGTGTCAAGCTTTGGATTTTATCTTATCTTATCTTTGCTTGTTTGTAATTGGAAGATAAAATCAAAGTGTTGTTAAAAGGAGAAATGAGCTAATACTGTAAAGTGATTTGCATGGTGCCTAACACAAAGTAAACCCTTAGGAATTACTTGCTATTACTAGTTTTATTTCTATATGATTTGATGCTTTGTTTCTTAACATAGTGGAGCACACTTTCATTATGTTATAGTAATTCTTTGAATGCTTTAATTGAAATTGAATGATAGAAAAATTGCTATTTCATAGAAAAACAAAAGAACCACAGAACCCGGATTTTTGTTAATTTCCAGTGTTCACATATTACTTGCTTATAAAGAGTTTTACATAGGAAGATATTAAAAAACATGCAATGTAAAAAAATAGGATCCTAATTTTCATTGCAATTTATAATACATTGTTGTCTATGAACCATGGAAATAAATAAAACTTATGACTTTGAAATATTTTTTGCTAAATAGATTTCACCTCTGTTTAGGGATTTTTAAATTCTAATTTTACAAAATCCTGGTATCTGGGGGTAAGATAATTAAACTTTTTCTACACATGTGTATTGTACACATACGTGTGCACAGTTTTTCCAATAAATAAATTAATCCATTCATGATTCATCTCAAATAAAAAAATGCTTGTCAGCACGTTGGGAATTTCAAAATCTAAAATAAAATTCCAATAACTGACTTATTTTTGTTTTAGGCATTTGTTAATGCCATGTTTCTTTTATCATCTTGAATTGATAGATAACTTTCACTTACCAATTAATATTCCAGTGTTTTAAAAATATTAAGTTATAAGGTATAATATGAATCGTTTATTCCCTCATTGGAATTTTCAGGATTTGACTCCTAATATTAAATAATTTACATACCACGAGTTACATATTGTGTATCTCCTTAGAAAGGTCGTCTCCTTTCTGAATCCATGATTAATTTCTGGAATACACGTGCTTCATGAAGAAGCCTCACTGCGAATAACATCATGATAGTGACTCCAGCATTTTGGCACAGTGAGGACAGGCAGTCTTCCAGCAAAGCTATTAATGTCACAACTAATGAAGTTCTCAGAGACTTTTGTTAATTATTAGAATGTTTATTCATTTAAAAATATCTGTCCCTCTCTAGTGTGTACTGAAATTATGAATTAAGAAATGAACAATAATAATCCTTCCTTCCCACAAAAGAGGGAATCTGAGGTCCAGGGTAAATTTCAATTTAGGTAGCCTGGCTAAGAGGAGTGGGCTGAAGCACTACTCAGTTCTATAGAAACCAAGAGTGATGCAGTAGCAATTTTTAAAAGTATAAATAAACATTATTGGTTATTTGAATCCAGGTATGTTTGGACAGGACCACATTTCCAGGAACTTTTGGCATGAAACAAGTACCTCCATGGATGTTTTATATCAAATGTTCACTAATCTAAATAAAAATATGATACATTCAAATTGAGGAAGAATAGTCAAAATTCTATGTGCCAAGCACACTACTGTGTGCTTTAAAAGTTTGCCTCCAAGTAAAATATATGACAAGGAAATATTTTATTTCATACTAAATATGTGTAAAAAAATGTCATGGTGATTTACAAATAGAAGGTAAAGTGTAACTGCCTAATTTTATCTCATAAGTCAATATTTTACAATACACATTGAAAGCGATTTTTCTCATAAATAACAAAGGCAAACTCCTATAACTCTCACTCTGAATATTTATGCTTTTAAATGCTTTGTGATTGATGATGACAGAAACTTGTGCTGTGTGGTATGTGTATCTTTTTAGCATTCAAATCAAATAGGAATGCTTCAAGTCATAAGATTATAAGAAATAGTAATACAGGGCCTTTAAAAAATTTATCACAGAACAATAGAATAAGAAGAATTATGAGAAATGGAGTCACTAGAAAAATGAAATATTTAAAGATCAATAATACTCCTTAGATTTTTTCCAGAATATTAATGACTAAAGCAATGAAACAGATTTGCATTAATGTCAGAACCATAGTTCAACAGATAGTGCTGAGAAGAGTGCAAATGTTTTGAAAGACTTTTATAAAGAGCATCACTTTTTATTATGTAAAATTACACATTTTTTAATTTTACATGATATGTGAGAATTTATGTGTTTAACCTAATTTCAGGAGAATTACTCTTGCGTATAAAGTTTTGTGTTTCTAAAATATAAAGTAAAAACAAAAAACAAGCCAGCTACCTAATCTAAGAGTAATATGGAAATTGACCCTCACACTGTTACACCTAAGCCACGTCCACCAGCCAAGCCATGCCCACCAGCCCATCAGAGCGACTATATGCAAATTAACCCAGCCAACATGGCGTCTGGCAGTCACGAGCTGGAACAAGCAGGGGGCTTGCCCCCTCAATAGAGGAAGCTAAGATTCCTGTCTGCCTAGGCTGGCTGTGGCCTCCGCTCAAGGCAACATAGTTTCAATTATAGAAGATAAACAAACCTCAAATACCTGCTTCCAGCCTTGGACTCAAGGAAATACTGGGAGCCTGGGTTGTCAGGGGCAACCCGACCTGGACTCCAGTTAAAGCAATAAAGTTTCAACTTTAGAAGTTAAATAAATTCCAGCCAGCCTTTCTGCAAACAGCCATCAGCCACTCACCCAGGCTGGCCAGGTACCCCAGCAGGAACCCCCTCCCTGAAGGGGATGTGGTCAGCCTGCAAACAGCCATCAGCCCCTTACCCAGGCTGGCCAGGAATGGCAGCAGGTGGACGTTGCCTGAAGGGTCCCAGACTGTGGGAGGCCACAGGCAGGCCTGAGGGACCCCCAGAGTGCACAAATTTCTGTGCACCGGACCCCTAGTCTAAAATATATATTTACTTGATAGAGATTACATTTGTTACAGTTGTTATTTCATTGAGTAAAAAACAAATTTCAATCCTATATTTTTTAATTTTCTGAAATATTATGAATGATCTTATGAGATAACATGAAAATAATTTTACTTTCTATTTAAACATCTATGCAAATAATAATGAACAGCAAATATTTATTGAGACTTCTCTCTGCCAGCACTGTTCTAAACACCTTATTGACAAAATTTACATTTAATGGCTAATTTAATATTCAAAATCTACCCCATCAGGTATCTTTATTCTCTTATTGCAGATGAAAAAAAAAAAAAAACACACAGATACAAAGAGAGCTTAAATATGTTGCCTAAGATAATATATCCAGTGTTTCAAAGACATAATTTAAAATCAGAGCTTATACTCTTAAAGTCTGATAAGGTATAATATGAAGAGGACTGTTCTGTAGATTTCTTGTAAAAGTTAACCACAAATTAAATACTAATGTTTAGTCATATAACACATGCTAATTTCTGTTCTAAGTAATTTACATATATTAACCCATTTAATGCCAAGAGGTTAAAAGCACAGCACTTCAGGTCCAGAATATACAATAACTTTATATTATAAGTAAGAATTTTGCATCCAAGAGAAGAGAAGTAACACTCAGTAAAATGTTAATGTGGTTTAAGGCATACTAATATTTTTGTAATACTTGTTTTACTGTACATATACCTCAGAGTTTAAAAAATTACTCTATCAATTGTATTAGTTACATACAGGGTATGAAATCCTATATCATAGATGATAAAATTAAGAATGAAAGATGAATTGCTGAAATTTCATAAATACAATAAGTAGTAGGACCAATGCTTAAAACCCATGTGTTTACTCTCTAAATTCTAATGTTTTCTGTTAGAAGAGTTGTTAAATACCCATATATGATTGTTTAAAACTTCTTTTCATCATCCTTTTTTAAGAGCGTATCCTATGTTTGAAACTGCTAGGCACTTGGAATATATGCCCTTGTGATTATGGATTGTCATGAACAAGTGTCCTGGGGGATGATGAATTCTATTGTGATTGTCCTTAGAGATCCAAGAATATAATCACATCAAAGAAAGGGATTACTACTAATTTCTTAAATAGTATCTGAAAGAGTGTTCAAGGTGTTGGGTGTGTGTGCAAAAGTACTCAACTCCACCCAGGAGGAGTTAAAAGACCTAGAGACATGGAAGCTTACAGGTGGAATGAGAACTCATCAGGTGGATAGAGTTAAGATAGACATGGAGAAATGATGTGGATAAAGGCAAATAAATCAGAATAGTTGGCATATAGCAGAGACAGAGCAAAATGAAAGATATTATATGGGTCACGTCAAATTTTCAGTGAGGGCATGCTCTTCTTTTGGCATAATGCTAGGGGCTAAAGATACCATGACAAAAAAGGGACAACTCACTCTGCTGTCTGGTAATGTAATACAAGCAAATTAAAGGGGACATTAGAAGGAGTCTTTAAAAAATTAATAGAATGATGCAGACCATTTAGAAGGATTCTTTTTTAAAAAAATATTTTTTATTGATTTTTTACAGAGAGGAAGGGAGAGAGATAGAAAGTTAGAAACATCCATGAGAGAGAAACATTGAAGAGCTGCCTCCTGCATACCTCCTACTGGGGATGTGCCCACAATTAAGGTACATGCCCTTGACTGGAATCGAACCTGGGACCTTTCAATCTGCAGGCCAATGCTCTATCCACTGAGCCAAACCGGTTAAGGCTAGAAGGATTCTTATGTTGAAATTTCTATTGAGAAAATGTTTTGTCACACTAATTAATCTATGCCTAGAATACTGCTCAGAGAATTAAAAGACAAAATGGAACAGCATTTCTTTCTTTTTGTTTTAAAATTTCATTTCTGATTCAGAAAACTTTAGCACTTTAATCATAAACAGATAATAGAGTACCAAATTGCAGCAGATATGACTCTAAACAAGAAAAAATAGAAAAACCAAACAGCAGAGATGAAAATTAAAATAATTAAATGTAAGAAATAGTCTAGAGGGACTTTCCATAAGCTCACAAAAAGGAAAATCTGCTATTAGAAAAAGGAGGTGGGGTTATAAAAAAGAGAAAACAAAAGCCAAACTATAGACTAAATTACAAGAAAATAAGAGTCCAAAATTAAAAACAAAAAGCTACTTTATGGTAGAAATGGAGAACATTATCTTTGAGAATCTCTTCTTAACTTCTTACCTTGTTTCTATATAGATAACTCCCCTTCCACACCTCACAGTAATTATGAAGCCAGGTCCTTTATCCCATTGTATTCTATCTTCAATAAATTAGATCTCAACAATCTGACTTGAATCAAAGTCACATCAGACATGACCAAAAAATTCCCAGTCTCCTTATACTTAATTTTCACATCTCTCTCCAAATAATATCTGCCCAGAGGAATTGGCAGAAAAGAGTGTTTTTCCTTTTTTGCAGAACCACCTTCTCCACAACACAATGGACTGATCATCAGAACTAGGACACTGGGAAAGTGGTCAGAGGGGTCAGCTGCAACTGATGGAAACTGTTGCTTCAGTTCACTCTATGAGACACACAGCCAAGAAGATATTCGCTATACTATCATGGTGTTGAATTTTTTCTTAATCATGCAGTGCTGGAAAGACTCACATGTAACCTGGTCATGGCACTCACCTGATTATAAGCCTCATGGGTTGTTAGTTCGTTATTTTCTATAGAATAAAATCTAAGTACCTTAGATACATTCTCAGACTTTCACCACTTGGTCTCTCTGAGATATCTTTCCTAATTTCCCAGACAAAATGTGCTGCTTCCAGGATGGCATTCTTGTTTCATAATTTATTTTCATCTCCGCTCTTTGTTTCTGTCATTCTGCTATGTTTCTCCCCACCACCCCATTGATTTCTAGAGAGAGTGGAAGGGAGCAGGAGGAGGGGAGAGAGAGGGAAATATAGACATGAGAGAGATGCACTGATTGGTTGCCTCCTACAATGACCAGAAATCAAACCCGTGACCCTTTGGTCAGAGGTCTGAGACTCTAACCACTTAGCAAACCTTCCAGAGCTACTATGCATTTTTTTATCCCATCCTTTTTCTCACACTTAGTATAATGGAATACAAACAAATAGTTATTATATGAATGAACGAATGAATGAATGAGAGTAAATATACAAACCTGCCCTGACTGTGGCTTGGTCAACCATGTAGCCTTTAGTTCTTTCATATCGCTAGTTCTTCTTAATGTATCTGGATTGAAAAGATCACTACTCTTAAAATTAGAACATGTGGCCTCAGCTCCCAGTTCCATTCTATATTCCACAAATATTATATACTTTGTCTTCTCTGGGCCTGTTTCCAACCTACAAAATGAATGTTTCCTCACAGAAACATACAGATCATGTATAGTTAATGTATGCAGAAACGCTTGATCACTTAGATAAACATGTCAATTTCTAAGACAAGAGTATTGATTAATCTGTTACTATTCTAAACTGATTGAACCTGATGTAATTTATATGGCATGCTCCTAAATCATTGTCACAAGTGAGATAGCAGAAAACATCCAGAAGAGAAAATTCTTATACCATTTTGACGCGGAAGTAGTGGACAGAAGATTTTCCAAGAATCCTTTCCACTTGGTGTGGCCTGGACATGGCCATGTGTGATGACATGTGTATGCAGTTTCCATGGAGTCAGGAGTCCCAGGCCAGATATCTCAGCAACTTTCTCAGGCACCAACTCTATGCTAGCTTCTTCTACAAAAGCTTTATGGTCACATTCAAGTGAGGATCTCAACTTGGGTTTGGAAGATGACAAAAACACAGAACTATCTGTGTTACAACAGCAGAACATTTATGTCTTGAATCAATCCTTAAATAACACAAATAATTTGGACAGATTAAAATGAAAGCTAAAGGGCATTCCAGCTCAGAAAAACTCTTAAGTGAATTCTATCATTGAAAAACAAAATCAATGGACATTAGGCAAACTACATGTCTGCTATGCTTGGTGATTTTAACCTTCCTTCTTTTGCTATAAACAGTACAGTGGGTCAAGTTAAGTTGCACAAACTGAAATGAGCAAAGTAGATAAGACATAAATAGAGTCAGGCATTAAACCTTTTCCTTAAATATTTTTTGTTGTTATTTCTATTTTTTTCTTTTGTATGCCATGCATCATTAAGGATTCCCCAATTTTAATTAGTAAACTTTTCTAAATATATCTGTCATTTGAACTTAATTTCCATTGGATAATTTAATATTTTCTCAGTCTTCAAAGATAATAGATTTTTATTTCTTTTTCAAACTGTTTTGAAAATATATCAACATGAAAAACACTTAGAAAAATACCATACTTATAAAAGTTACTCTTAAGACTTGCTTCTTCTAGAAGAGGTAATATTTACTTTATTATTAATTAAAATTCACTTATTTACTTAATATGCATTTTACTCAAGATATTAGAACATGCAAAGGTGAATAAAACATGGACTCAGGGAAGTATCCACAGCTAAGAAAACATATATTATTTAAATATATTATTTAAATAAAGTATGAATTTTTCATGAATGCTTTTTTTTTCTTAACCTGATAACATGGAATATTTATAAATACTAGAATTTAATAAGAATTTTTTAATATTAAGAAGGTGGTAGCAAGGGAATTGTGTTTTAAATTAAAAATTAAAACCATTTCGATTTAAGAACTATAGTTTTAGTTATAAAAACTGAAAAAGCTACCATGATTCTTTTGCCTCTTATTCAGTTATCTGAAAGTGGGTAGTGATGCTTGGGTCATATTGCAAACCTAGTAGTTAGTTTTTAAGGCACAAAGGCTCTGACAACTTCCTTTGACTCATTCCACTGATGACATGAAAAATGTCTCTGTATAAAAACAATTGTATATTTTTATCACGGTTGCCTCATGCTAGTATGAAAGTTGATGTTAATTCTAAATAGATCTACCCCCTTAAATAAGTAAAGTGCAGTCTTGCTTGTATCTCCCTCCTATTTTACCATCTATTAGATATTTTCTTTTGTCATTATTATTTAAGAAATCATTCCCAAACCATTTTAGATATATTGTTGTCGGTTGTTTTGTTTGTTTATTTGTTTTTACATTTCAGAAGAAGTATAATGGTCAATGCTATAATTATAAACTTTCATAGAGCCACCCACATTTTTAGTTATTCGTGGCTGTTAATCATTTCCTTTAAAAATTATTCACATGTTTATTAGATTCAAATTCTTAGTTCCAAATAGCAACAAGTACACATTTGTCTTGGATTAGACTCTCTATTTTATAAATTAAAAGTTGTCTATAGAACCTAGAAATCTTCTGTTTATTGTATATTCTAAAAGATTTACTACATGTTACAGAAATAATGAATTATGAAAACAGGTTATTTTATCATGCTCAATAATCATAACTTTATAATTTATTGTCACTTCCACTAAATTCTGTGAGGCACCTCAACTCTTGGTTCAAACAAATATTTATTATAGTACTACTATTGCAATGGAAACTAAGGAGAAAATAAACAAATGGGGCTACATCAAAATATAAACTTTCTGCACAGCAAAAGAAACCATCAACAAAACAATAAGAAAGCCACTGCATGGGAGAACATACTTGCCAATGCTATCTCAGGTAAGGGTTTAATCTTCAGCATTTACAGGGAATTCTTTTTTTTTCTTTTTTTTTTAAATTAAATCTTTATTCATACAACTTAACAAAAGGATGATAATCCAATAAAAAAATGCAAAGGACCTAAATAGACATTTTTCAAAGGAGACATACAGAAAGCTGAGAGACATATGAAAATATGCTCAAAGTCACTAATCATCCAAGAGATGCAAATCAAAACAACAATGAGGAACCATCTCACACCTGTCAGAATGGCTATCATCAACAAATCAACAAACTGCAAGTGCTGGCTGGCTAGGACGTGGAGAAAAAGGAAACCTCATGTACTGCTGATGGGAATGCAGACTGATGTAGCCTCTGTGGAAAACAGTATGAAATTTCCACAAAAAATTAAAAATGGAAATCCCATTTGACCCTGTAATCCCACTTCTGGGAATATATCCCAAGAAACCAGAAACACCAATCAGAAAGAACATATGCACCCCTATGTTCATAGCAGCACAACTCATAATAGCTAAAATTTGGAAACAGCTTAAGTGCCCATCAGCAGATGAATGGATAGAAAACTGCGGTACATCTACACAATGAAATACTACACTGCTATAAAAATAATGAACTTCTACCATTTGCAACAGCATGAATGGACCTGGAAAGCATTGTGCTAAGTGACATAAGCCAGTCAGAGAAAGATGCATATCATGTGATCTCACGCATATGTGGGATATAATGAACAACATAAACTGATGAACAAGAATAGATCCAGAGACAAAGAAATACTGAACACACCGCTGAACCTCAGAGAGAAGGCAGGGGAGAGGGGGGTAAGAAGTCAACTAAAGGATTTGTATGCATGTATATTAGCACAAGCAATGGACATGGACAGTGGGGCAGTGGGGGCTTGTCCTGGGGGATGGGGTGTCAATTGGGGAAAAAGAAAACATAGGTAATACTTTAAACAAACAAACATAAATAAATGAATACTAGTGTTTGCCAGACACTGTATCAGCAGTAGTGAAAGGCACAATGACAATCGCTTATTATTTATTCAGAGGGCAATACTTATTATTTATTCAGAGGGCAATACTCTAAAAAGTTATTTAACTTGCACATGGTGTACAATGAACTGTGAAATTTTGTCACATGTACTTGTGATTGCTTTGTATATTTTGCAAAGACCTTACATCATTGGTTCTCAACCTTCTGGCCCTTTAAATACAGTTCCTCATGTTGTGACCCAACCATAAAATTATTTTTGTTGCTACTTCATAACTGTAATGTTGCTGTTATGAATCATAAGGTAAATATCTGATATGCAGGATGATCTTAGGAGACCCCTGTGAAAGGGTCATTCAACCCCCAAAGGGGTTGCGACCCACAGTTGAGAACTGCTGTCTTACAGTCAAAGATATTCTGACTGTGACCTCTGTTTAAGCCAATCTAAACAGCAGCATTATCCAAAATACGTACATAACTAGTCTTCACACTTCTGAATTGAGTTGGTGCTCTGACTCTAGAAGAATGGGTAGAATTGGGGTATTTTACATGGTTGAAGAGTTATAAATGTACGTCAGGCAAACAGAAAAACATGAGCCCTGAAACAAGAGGGACACAGTATTACTGTGAGGCAATAAAGAACTCCTGGTCAAGAATGCAGGGATCAGAAGAATGGAGAAAACAGTTCATAGGCAAAGCACAATAAACAGATAGAGATGAAAGAGTTTCAGCAGGAATAGACTACACTAAAAAGTTTGAGCTGAGAGATGACATTGTAAAAGGAACCGTATTACAAATCTCAGAATGAGGAGGCCACGGGGAGTTCCCCCTTAAACCAGCTTGGAACTATTCACATTAACCTGGATATGTTACGACGACAACTTGGGCTGAGATTGTGAAGAATCAATGTAAAGGTGACTGACAAGGGTGCTTTGTTTGTTTGTTTTCAGAAATAATATATTGTAGTAACTGTTTGGACAAAAGGAAAGAAGAAGAGAGGTGAATAAAGAAAACTTAGATTCTGAGCCTGCTTAAACAGGAGTGGTAATGACATGCATCCAGATAAGGACAATGGGAAATGAGTTTGAATATTTAGAGTCTGGGTAGGGTTCGAGGTGAATCACTTACATATTCACTATTTTAGGCACTTACATTGATTGTATTTTTTTAAAAATCTATGGCAGTTTATCTATCTTCCAAGGAGGACATCATTCACTATCTATCATAAAAACAGTTATTTCTAATTTAGGTATTGTTTTTAGTGATCTATATAATTTGACATAACGTATCTCACAACATTAAGATAGTTACAAAATTATCATGACAAAGTTTTACAGTTGAGGAAACTGAAATCCAGAGACAAAAATGAAATCTTGGTCAAGGATACAAAGCTAATACATTCTGGGGCCAATTTTGAACCTAGACAGCTTATGCATTTATCGATTGGTATATACAGCTTTACTCATCCCAAATAGCAAGGTTAGCATAACCAAGTCATATCTATAGTGCCTCTTTCAGCTCTTACATCCCTCCTCTTTTTTTAATTATCATTTCATTGTTCCAATATTCTTTAACTTGCACTCATCCTCTTACAGCAGGATCGCAACTGTCATGATACCCTCTAAATGTTTCCTAGCTTAATGAACACCCTGCATTAGAAAACTGGTCATGCTTCACGATCACATTTAAGAAATTCCAAAGACATCCAATAACCTTTTACATGGCATAAAAATATACGTGGAAGGTAAGGCTATTTACAATTTGATGCTTGTACATACATTTAACTTCCTTTCCCAAATTTTCAACAAACCTGGTCTCTAAGGTAGAGATTCTCAGAGCCACTGGGAGCTGTGCCATGTCTTTCAGACCTTGTGGCTTTTGCATATACTAATTTGACTGACATTGGTCAACTATAAAACACCTGATCAGCTTTCTTGGCTGTAAAACATGCTGTCATTGTCAAGCCCTGTCTAGCGTTGTTTTGGGTTTTTGTTGTTGTTGTTTAGTTTTGTTTTAACACACACTTGGCTTCTCAGTTGGTTGCCATATCATGCCTGTGCAATTGAATGCACTGCATCAATTCATCAGTGAGGCCATTACACAAAGTTAGCCTCCTGGATTATTATTGAGTCAAGCCAGAGTAACTTGCTCACATCCTCTAGCTTTTGTCTGTCTTCTCTGTGGCTTTTGTTTTTGTACTCAAAGGTGTGACCTTTGCCTAAACTCCTGGTACCATCTGAAAAGCCCCTTGGCCTCAGAGAGCTTTATTGTTCTCTGCCCTTTAATCAACATGCCCACATCTCTAAAAAGTAGCAATATGTTAATCAGATGAACAGATCCCAGCTACTTAATATTAGAAACTGTGGTATTTCTTACAGCTTAACTATCTGCTTAACTCCCCTAAAATGCAAAGCTGCTTGAAAAGACCTTTGCGGAGCTATGATGACACTATCAGGAAACAGTCATTCTGCTCTACTGCAGCGGAGGTGTTGCGCAGAGCGGCTTTGGATGTGGTTCAATGACAGCAGTCAAACGGAATTCTCTGCTTTTAGATAAAGCGAGCTGGAAAGTTAGGTGAAAGAGAAAGTTTACATTGAGGGAAATAATTTGTTACACGAAAATAAGTGGTACTCGGATTTAGACACAGTATTTTTTCTTTTTCCCCTAGAACATCCTGTATACAGAGTTACAGCAGGAGTTAATTTTTATCTAAGCATTACTTAGAATAAATTGACATATACTTCTACCTTTTTAATTTTTTTTAAATGTTGACAGTAGATGAAGATAAAAGTGAAATAACCACTTCTAAAAGTTTCCTTTGAAGTTTTGTGTAAGAAGCTATATTAGCCAGGATATAAAGTTGAATCTCTGGAGGACAAAGATGAAGAGAAATGTTGAAAGTTGTCAACTGCTTTAAAACTGTATAACTTATACAGTCTGGATGCACACAGAATGACATTGTGCATCCCATGAGGATAAATGAATTCCATATATATTTTGACCTAATAATCTAAATTATCATTCGTATTTGGCTTAGCGTCATTACCAGTAAATTCCTTTTCGTAATTTGTCTTCTTTAGACCATGTTTGGTCACCAAGGAGAGAAACCTACTCAAATTAATTTAAATAAAATAGAATTTAGTAAAAATTCACTAATACCCAGGAAAAGATGAACAAGTCAGGTGTAATATAGGAAGTAGTAAGGGTGGTCTTGGAGATTTAGTAAGAAAACACCCTGGACTGTGCTCTAGGGTTCACTTCCTGACTCAGTATTTCCTCCTGCCATCCTCTGCTCCTTCTTACTGCATCCCTCCTCTCCTTTAGTTTCAACCCAGCATGCTTATAGTTCAAGTATTTACCATCATTGACAAATTGGGCTCTGTATTTCCTTTCTTTTGTTAATCCTCACCTGAGAATATTTTTTCCGTTGATTTTTATAGACAGTGGTATAGGGAGAGAAACAGAGAAAGACATATCAATGTGAGAGACACATATTTGGTTGCCTCCTGAATGCACCCTGACCAGGGCCAGCGATAGAGCCTGTAAGTGAGGTATGTGCCCTGGACCGGAATCAAACCCAGGGCCCTTTGTGCCATAGGCTGATACTCTAACCACTGAGCCACGCTGGCTAGCGTGGCTCTGTCTTTCTTAATTCTGGTGGGTCAATAATAAGAAAATGACCTTGCTGGCTGAGAATTCATAGTGTCCTTTGGTTCATGCAGTGGAAGAGGGTTTATACTAAGGTATATTGACTTGTATGTGAGCCACATCGCTATTGCTAATTACATAACTTTTTATAATAATTATTTCTACAAAATATTTTATAATTTTATTTTTCTATTGTAAGTTGTGGATATATGTAATCTACATGTATTTTAGCAATTGGTTCATAAGTTATGAACCATTAAGAAGATTTCTATTTTTTAAATATAATTTATTAATTTCAGAGAGGAAGGGAGAGGTAGAGAAACATAGAAACGTCAATGATGAGAGAGAATCATTGATTGGCTGCCTATTGCATGCCCCCTACTGAGGGCTCGAGCCTGCAACCTGATCATGTGCCCTTGACCAAAATCAAACCTGGGACCCTTCAGTCCACAGGCTGACACTCTATCCACCAAGCCAAACCAGCTAGGGTGAAGACCTCTATTTTTAATGTTTCTCAAGAAATATTATAAATAAGGTGCAGAACCCCATACACATGCCAAAACAAGTCCACTGCATTTAAAATCACTAAGCAATCATAATAGTACAATAGATTACCTATCCACTTACAAGTATCAGGATTCTACTGATTGTAACTTATAGGTGATAAATAAAATTATACCTAGTGAGAGCTGTTGTAGATATGGACAGGTCATGTATGACATAGGTAAAATTCAAACATGGAAGAGGCGAAGAGATGTGGATATGGAAAAAAATAATTATCTACTATTTTTGCCATTTTTTTATTCTGAACATGTTAATCTTATTACTTGGACTACTCTTACATTATTTTACACACTATATAACAATTAATATTATTTATATTTTAAGCCTCAAACTACTATGTACAAATATGTAGAGTGTTTACAAATGTATACACACTTTAACAGCTGACAGCCCAATTTTGAAAATTAAATGTATTTTATAAACAATACCTTTATAATTATTGAAAGTGTGTGTATACATTTTTTGGAACAGCCCGTATATTATTTAGATACAAAATTGTACAAGTACTTTATGATTTATGTAATGCCTTAATATCTACCTCTCATGGGTTGGGTTCCCAGGAAGCAGACTCTGAGATGGATATGACTGTGCAGTAGGTTTATTAGGAAATGACAGTGGGATTTATATCTGTGGAAGGGAAGCAAGACTAAAGAAAGGAAAAATAATGGAGCTGTTATGTGGTCTCAACAGAAGCCCAAAGCTTGGGCAATTCTGAAGCTGGGATAACTTTTCATAATTGTACCCATTTGGGCAAGAGGCATGAGTCAGTACATCCATGCATACACTTGGCATAAACCTTGGAAAGGAAAAGTGTTGACAAAATTAACTCTTCAGTGAGTGATGACCGCCCAGGGCTGAGGCTTGACCTTGAGGAAGCAGTTCTGCAGTTCCCACAGGGAACTGATGGCTCAGGACTTTTTGCAGCTGCAGTTGGAGCAGCTGCAGGAGTCGGACTTTTATTCCCAAAGGGAAATCTGGGAAGTACACAAAGATTACTAGTCTCATTCTTCCAAAATTATAAATGGTGACTATTAAAGTGTCAAGTAATAAAAATCAATCCAAAACTTACATATATTGTAATGTTCAACTTTTCTGTAATGTGATATATATTTCATCCATACCATATGATTCTAGTAGCTCAATAATTTTGAATTAATTATCCCAAATGCTTTAGACTTATGTAAAATATTTAAAGTAAATGTTCTCCATTTCTTTTAATAGGTCACTTGGAAAAAATTTATTAATTTAGAGGGGCCACAATTTTTCTGCTTCATAACACTTACCTATTTGCTCTTTGATCAGTGTCTAGAGGCAAAGAATTTACATTTGCTTTAGATACAACAAAATTTCCATATTATATATCTGAAGCTGTATTTAAACTAGCATTGTTGCACTTAGTTATTAGTTTTTGACCATTTAAAGATAGGCTTAGAATTGTATTGGAATGATTTCATTTTTCCTTGGTAACCAAATGCCCTGATTTTAAAAAGTTAATCACACATTCCAATAATGTGCAATTCTCCAGAAAGCAATTATGTACACGTGACAAAATTATGCCATGTCAAATACCAATTGTTATTAAAATATCTTCACCCTGTATATCAAAAAGGGCTGTGCTATTAAGCTTATTATATTGATTAGCCTCAGATTGTTATGATTCAGGAAGGAAGTTTCTCCTAGGAGTGAGTGAGTGAAAGAACCCTAAACATTTTGAAATCAAAGGCAGAGTGAGGTGAGTTGTTATGGCAGAGCCTTAAATGGATTATTTTAAGTTCTCAGAACATCCATCAGGAAGAGAACTGTTTTAGAAAACCAATGTGATACGTCAAGATGATGGGACTAAATTGGCCATGGCAAGATTTAGTCAGTGTTTTTGGCTGTTTTCATTATTGATTGCATAACATTGATTACGTTAACTGTGCAGAGCTCCAATTTGCTTATTAAGTTTGCTACAATAACAGATTGACTGTGGCAGAACTTCTTTTTATTCTAGTCACGTAAGTAGAACTTTCTTCTCATTGCTCTAGGGTAACCCTAAAAACAAAAGGTATTTTTTTCCCCTATCTTAAATTCTAGATTTAATTCAAAATTTTAACTTTTTATGTATTAATTTCATTGCTCAAATTTTAGAAAAACCTAGTTATTAATATTTTGTGGTCCAGTGTATTATTTTCTAAGAAAAGAATGAATAGCACAGTGGCATCCCCCCCAAACAATATTCAGCATTAATAAATAGGGGAACAAATGTATATCCCATTGCCCTGTGGTGTCTTGGGCTGTAAATACTGAAATAAGTTGTCATATCTAGAAACATTAAAGAACAGCAATAAATTATTAGGATAGATCATACCTAAAAATAAAAAATTCCATGGATTTTTTTTGCAATGCAGTTCCATGTTCTATATGATGTGATTATTATAGAATATTAATTTTTTAAAGTTCCAAAAGCTTCCTAATGGAAAAGGTGAACTGTTGATCAGGAGAAGGTAGATTCCTGTTAACTGAATATGCATGTAGAAGAAGAAGGAGAAGCCTTGACTCAGCCCTTTGCTTCCAGGTGCTACTCTCAGAGACCTGTCCTTTGGGAAGGGAGAAGCTTGGACAAGTTTTAAGGAATTAAATTAAATAAACATCTCTGGTCACCACTGAGAAGCCTGTGAAAGTATATGTAAAGGCTTGGGTTTCCAAGGTGTATGTCCAAAGTAACATTATCCTAATTAGGCAAGTAGGCAAGTAAGCATTCTTGGAATAAAAGGATAAGAAGGCGAATGTCTAACAGGGACCTCACATGCCCTGATGCACCTCTACCATTTGTGATCATGGAAATCCTCGTGTCAGCAGTCAAAATGCACTAGCTCTGGGACTTGGGCCAATTACTTAATCTTTGTGTCTCAGTTTCCTCATCCACAAAGTGGTGATAATGTAAGACCAACCTTATAGAGGTGTCATAAATACCAGGTGAGTTAATATGTATTAAATGCTCAAAACAGTACTATACAAGGACTAGTTAAACTTATGTCTATGATTATTTTACATTTGTGTTAGTGATTCCTCTGTGGTAGTGGTGAGGATATGAACATGAATGGCAGGAATAAAGGTTGGAAATAAGTGGCAAAACCAGACATAGCCAGGCCTTTTTAAAAATTAAAATATTGCCCTGACCGGTTTGGCTCAGTGGACAGAGCATCGGCCTGCGGACCTAAGAGTCTCAGGTTCAATTCCTGGCAAGGGCATGTACCCTGGTTGCGGGCACATCCCCAGTAGGGGGTGTGCAGGAGGCGGCTGATCGATGTTTCTCTCATCGATGTTTCTAACTCTCTGTCCCTCTCCCTTCCTCTCTGTAAAAAATCAATAAAATATCTAAAAAAAAATTAAAATATTTAATTTCTTCCATTTTCACAATACATTATTTTTCAAAACAACAACAACAACACACACACACACACATACACACATTTTCTTTTAAAAATGCAATTTAGTCTGGCCAGCATGACTTAGCGGTTGAGCATTAACCTATGAACCAGGAGGTTATGGTTTGATTCCTGGTCAGGCATATGCCCGGGCTGTAGGCTCAATCCCCAGTGTGAGGCATGTAGGAGACAGCCGATCAATGATTCTCTCTCATCATTGATGTTTCTGCCTTTATCTCTCCCTTCCTCTGAAATCAATAAAATTATATTTTTTAAATGCAGTTTATATCTTACAGTAGGAGTAAATCAATATCAGGTGAATTTACTCTGCTATTGATAGTTTTCTTTCATCCTGAGCAGGACTCTAGCAGGAAAACTGTGATATTAATTGATCTGCCAACAGCCTTTGAAATGTGGAAAAAGAATCCAATTTGGTTAAAACTAAATAAGCTTAAAATAGATCTGTGATATTTCCGCACAATAGGAATTCAAAATCATTGCAAGGACAAAAACAGACAGAAATATTCTTAAAGCAGGCCAAAACAATTTCTCATGGCATAAATCTGAGCTGTTTTAACCCCTTATCTGCAATGTAAGTTCTTCATAATCTATGGTTTTTAGACAAATCTAACTTCATTCTTCTTGCCGTAGGTGAGAACTTGAATATCTCCCTTAGATTGCAAATCTATTATCATAATCTTAAAAATATAGTTAAGATATTTCACTCTAAAGATAAACCATATCTTCTGTCAAAACTGAAATTTTTCCATTATTATATATCTTCCTTAATTCTATAGTCAATATGAAATAATCTTACAAAGTGAACCCATGTCTTCAGGTACCCGTGGAAACACTTGGCAGTTACATTTCCCTGGCAGGCACACAAGGCAGTTAGTTCAAAGACAAAGAGTCCTTGTGATGTATTTTTTAAGGCAGAGAAATCTGGCTGAATTTGGAGAGGGGAAAAAATTCCAGGTCAAAATCACCCTTTCAAAGTTTTAAGTTCCAAAACGCCGGGGAGTCGGAATCAAGGATGACTCCTTCTTGGGTGAACATGATGATGCCTCTTGAGAAAAATACTGTTTTTAAGCTTTTCTAAAACCGCTTCCATGCGACCCGAGTGCTGCCGCGAATGTCAGGGGCTCCACGGGTTTGCAGGTAACTCCCCAGCCGGGTATTTGTGGTCACGGAACTTTCTAACTCTTGTAATGCCGTGTCCAAACAGTTTATTTGGCTACAGACATTTGTTTTAAAACAGCAATATGGGGCACTAAGGATAGAGTATCCTTCAACCGAGAGAATGACTTTGGTTCTACTCGCCCATAACACTAGTAATATTTAAGAGAGGAAGTCCAGGGCCTTCACGTTCATACAGCATGTATGCGTATCTGCTAAGTTCCATCCTTATACCTGATTGCATCTCTGACAAGCTACATTCTGGAATTATTATCTCAGTTCTCAGCATCAACATCGTCTTTGCTTTTATAGTTATTCTATCAAATTTTACAGGAGTTTTGTGGACTTAAGGTATTTGAAAAATTACTCTTACATTTTAGGAAAGCTCACCAATGAGACTTCTGTTATGATGTGGAATGGCCTTATTGTGAAGACCCAAATTATACATTGAGTGGCCAGATTATTATGACCACCTGAGGCTTGTGGGCAAATTAGCTGTACACTGTATCATATGGGATATGGAAGCCTAAGGCCTGTTCGAACACCTTTGCAGTCTGCAGTTACCAAGATAAAACATCTCCAATTCACACAGGAACACAAGGATTGGACAGTCGAGCATTGGGGAAAAGTTACGTGGTCTGATGAATCACGTTTCCAGTTGCATCATGCAGATGGCAGAGTGGGAATTTGGTGGAAGCAGCATGAAAGCATGCACCCCACATGCATGAGTACAACCCTTCAAGCTGGTGGGGGCAGAGTTATGGTTTGGCATTATTTGGGATTTTTAATTCATGTGGAACAATGTCTGAAAAACACAACATACCTAAGTATCATTGCTGATCAACCTCATCCTATCATGTTGATGGCATATCCCAATGGAGATGGCTTCTTCCAACAACGCACCATGCCACAGTGCTTGTATTGTTTCAAGAAGAAGAAAGAGACTTTACCTTGCTTAGGTGGCCCCCACAATCACCAGATCTCAATCCAATTGAGCATTTGTGAGATGAAGTTAAAAGAGCCATCAGGCAGTTGGTTCCACAACCATCAAATCTCACAGAACTGGACAGTGCTATTCATCAGGCATGGTGTCATATTCCTCACATCACCTTTCAACATCTCATGGAGTCAATGCCAAGAAGAATCGCCACAGTTTTGAAGGCAAAAGGTGGCCCAACAAAGTACTGATGGGGTGATCATAATAATCTGGCCACTCAGAATATATATATATATATATATATATATATATATATATATATATATATATATCTCCAACATTCAAAGGCTGTTAAATTGTGTTTTTTACCCATATCTTCAGAAAAAAATCACTTGTACTGTCATGGTAAACAGCCTGCTTTCCCTATTTATAATGGTCTGGCCCTCTAGCAACTTCAGTGCAAAATTATAGCTAATTTGCCTACAAAGGTCAGGTGATCATAATAACCTGGCCACTCAGTGTACATATACCAGAGACTGGTGCACAAAAGTCGTGCACTAGGGAGGGTCCCGCAACCCAGCCTGTGCCCTTTTGCGGTCTGGGAGCCCTCGGGGGATGTCTGACTTAGCACTGGTGCAGAGGCAGGAGAGGCTCCCCCTGTGGGAGTGCACTGATCACAGAGGGCAGCTCCTGCATTGAGTGTCTGCCCCCATGGTGTCAGTGTGCATCATACCCATAGGTCATTCTGCCATTCGGTTGATTTGCATATTAGCCTTTTATTGTATAGTATTTTTTGCTAGAATTTAGCATGAAGAAAATAGTTTTCTTCAAAAATTGCTATATATTTCTTTGTATTTACTTATCAAATAAATATTCACAACTTTGGGAGCCAGTCTCTGCTGGATGTTAGCTATTCAGTAATGCTCCTAGAAAGCTCATTGTCAAGTTAGGGAGATGGGCAGGCAGTCTGAAGCTATGAATCCATGAGAGCACTGGAGCAGGGAGGGTAGACTTCCTGGGAGATGCAGGAAGAGGTGACATTTGACATGGTGTTTAATTATCAGTTAAGTTTTGTAGCTTGGAACAGAGAAAAGGGTGTTAGGGACAGGGATTATAACTTTTGTAAAAGTACAGATGTTAAAAGAAAGTAATAGAAAAGTATGTGTGGATAAGAGGGAGAAATTCCATCTATCTAGTAAGAAAGGCTGGCAGGAGTTGAATTGAAAAGCACCCTAGAGATTGGCTGTAAAGAACTTGGGATGTCAAGCTAGGGAATTTCAATTTTGCTCTTGGACCAAGAAGAGTTCATAATGGACTTACTAGAGGAAGGACACAATCAGATTTATGAAATGAACTGTGTGTGTATTTCTTGGTGGGATAGGCTGTTTGGTGCTTTGAAGACTCCTGTATTTCCAGAAAGTGCACAGATTCTGATAGATAGCATATGCCTAATATTATCTGTTGCATTGTTGAATGGTCAGATATGAGGCTGATGCAAGACTAGGGGTAGGGATGAAGAGCAGTGTTAGGTAGGGGTGTATTTTTCCATTGAACATTAACATTCCCATAAATTTTCCTTCTTTCCTGAAAGCTAGGGAATTGATAGCTATACAATAATTACGTGGTCCTCTGGCATATGAGCTCCTTCCTCCTTTTTACAGGTTTTATTTTGTTTCAGTTTAATTACTATTCTGTGGCTTATCATAAGCCACCTCAAATAGGTTTGGAGAACATATTGGGTGTAAATAAATCCATGTTTATTTAAAAAATACATCAGATCAACATTGATCATGTACTTCAGTCCTACTCACCCCCTAGTGATAGAACAGGGTTGTCCCATCCCCACAGCCACAGGATTGTGCTGAGTGATGTGCCCTTTGGAGGGGACCTGCAGCCGACTTTAATAAGTCAACAAGTCATTTTTGTTTCTAGAAGACAAAATCCCTTCATCCTCCTTATGATGTGCCCTGGTCTTTTTAAGTCTCATGGCTTCAGAAATATACAAGTATTAAGTTTTTATGCATAAGTATAATTTCTAAACCCAGCTCAGATAAAGGGTATGCATATCGCTTAAACTCTCTGGCTTTCTGGGTTTCCTTGCCAACTTTATTTTTATAATTTAGGACATATTAAAGACAATCTATAAATATTCGAATTCCATGAGCTATTCTATGAACTGTCACAACATCAAACTTATTATCAATACTTGCTACCTGAAGTTTTTTTTTTTAAATATATCTTTTTTATTAATTTCAGAGAAGAAGGAAGAGGGAGAGATAGAAACAATGATGAGAGAAAATCATTGATTAGCTGCTTCCTGAATGCTCCACACTGGGGAAGGAGCCCACAACCTGGGCATGGGCCCTTGCCCAGGTTGAACCTGGGACCTTTCAGTTACCAGGTTGATGCTCTATGCATGGAGCTAAACTGGCTAGGGCTGGAGTTTCTTATTAATACCATAAAAACAACATAAATAGTAACCTAAGCTATTATGTGGCATTGCAGAAGGAGCCTCAGGACACTGGTGCGCCTTAGTATAATTACTATGCAGGAGATATGATAGTTTGAAATATGCATTAGCTTTGAGATCACAAAATGTGCTCCTTTCAACACCGGCCAAGCAACTCACTCACAGTATAACTTCACCGGACCCTAGTCATTAAGACTGAAATGACTGTCTCACAGATTATGAAAACTGATCCAATGTGTATAAGGGACCTCCAAAAACTGCACCAAGCTGAATTGTGCTTTGAAATGTATGTAAGTGAAATATAGGAGTTCTGCTATGGGGCATTACGTTCTACACACTGCCGATAAGTTCATTCTAATGTTGATATTTTCATTATGAGAAAAAGATATTATACCACTCTATGCCCATTTCCATCTCCCTAAAATAATCTCAGTGTGACAGAATTTAAATATTTCTTTTTGATATTTGGTTTGAAAATCAACTATTTCCTAAATGTGAAAGCTTAATGATTACACTGAATTATTACTATCTGATGTCAAAGTGAGAGGCATGCATAACTTTTGAAGGAACAAATTTTGTTACTCACATTTGAAAACTCATGTCATTGCTGGCACGATAAAATGTAATAATGCATAAATCCTTCATAAAATTCTGAAGAGCTAATGTCTTGTCAAAGGATCAGTTCAAAGTAAGTTAACTTCCTAGGTTTTTCTGACTTAAAATTGCTTTACCAAATAAATACTAGGAAACTTCTCTAGTTTTCTTGAGTAAAGTAAGAAACAGGCAGCAGCCGGCTGGGGGCGGGTGCGGATGAAGGCACCAGCGGGAGGGAGCCATCGGAGACACCCCAGCCACCACCTAGGGGATGAGAGGACGCGAGCCAGAGGCATCAGGGACCCCCCAGCCTTCGCACCAGCTGGGCTTTGGCCAGGACAGCAACTGCGGATGAGGGAACGAGAAGATGTGGTGAGCCAGAGGCATCACCCCCCGCCTCCAGCTGCCCTCAGCCAGGGCGACAGCTGCAGATGAGGGGCCGAGGAAGCATGAGCCATCAGGGACCCCACAGGTGGCGCCCAGCAGGGCCTGCTTGCCCATCCTTGTGGTGTGGAGCAGGCCCAGCACAGAGCAGAGAACCACGTGCAGTGGGCCCAAGCCATCAGTAGCACATTTCCTGAGGGCTCCCAAATTGGATAGGGTGCAGATTTGCTGAGGGACCTCCCCACCTGTCCTCTCCCTCCCCCACTTACCCGTGCACGAATTTCATGCACCGGGCCCCTAGTGCGTGTGTGTGTGTGTGTGTGTGTGTGTGTGTATATATATATATATATATATATATATAATGATTATCAAGGGTTTTCTGTCATAAATTATTTCAGATTTTCAATTAAATTTCCAATTCATTGTTTCCTTTCTTTCTCCTTTTACACTGAATTCATTGGGGTGACATGGGTTAACAAAATTATACAGGTTTCAGATGCACAATCCTACAACACATCATCTGTCCCCTGTATTGTGTATTTACCACCCCAAGTCATATCCTTCCATCACACTTAATCTCCCCTCTACCTTCTTCCATCTTTCTCTACCCATCCTCCCCCTAGAAATTATCACACTGTTGTGTGCATCAATAAGATTTTTCTTTTTAAATTCTGTTTTCTTAATATACTTTTTAAGATGTTTTAAAATATAGTAGATAATGTCATGTTTTTTAATAATTTTATTTAATTACTGAATTGGTCTCATTTAGAACAACCTAAGTGGGGATTTATTACCTTTTGTCTATTATTTCTCTTCACTTTTACAGAATTTATGAGGCTGAAATATGACAGGCAAGATAAGGGTTTTGGTGACAGAATTATATATATACTGTATATTTAAAGTCACAGGGTCAAATATTAGCTGCCTAAAGATACATGATTTAGCAGTATAGCCATAAACACACCAGTATATTACCTCACCATTATTTTGCATTGGGCAGTTCTGGAGGTTTTGAGCTCATAATTTTTAAAATCATATTTGTCCCTGCTCTTCTCCATTCATCTATGTAACTCACACAAAGTTAGTGCTCATTTCCTACATTGGTGCTGTGGAAGTTCTGAAACACCAGACCTACAATGATTTCAGTATTGGATGAGCAATGATTAACTAGAAACACATTTAACACTGCTCAGACCACATAGGAGAATAAGAGTATTTACTGCTTTTTGTCAGATTTCACAGTAATTAGGCTTTCTGACATCACTTTACTAAAGGATCCTTAATAACAACTGCATGTTAGAAAGAAAAGTTCTATTATCTTTTCATAAGTGCCAAGATATCCTGAGGATCAATGCCCACACAATGTCATTTAATACATCAGAATGAACAGTGGAAACAATCATGCTATGGATTGGAAATATCTGTCCTGTGGCTTATGTTCATGTTACCACAGGCAAAGAGGAAACTGGCTGTTAAATAACTCCTAATTGTGGTATGTTATAAATAATAGATACATATTAAACAAATTGGACCTCTATATAACTTCATTATAACTTAAAATTTAATTTATTTAAACAATAATGCTCACATATAGAGGGAAAAGGCAACTTGGTATTATTATCCTCTCTATTTTGGTTATTTGCTTCCCATTACATATTAGGTGTCCAATCACATATTTCTCCTACCTTATGTTTTTATTAAGTGCTGGTAAAACCTCAAGAGACAAAGGCTCTATATGTAGTACCAGGTGTCCTGAGAAAGCTGAATAGCACTATTGGAGATCACAGTAATATCTTTAATTCACTATAACTGGGCTTAATGTATTCTATCTATCTGCAAAATGCAGGTGTAGAAGCTAGGAAATGGTGCCTGAGCACATATCCATATTATCCCTGCTCTGTGGCCTGATCGGGAGGAAAGCTTGCATAGGAGGTCTTCCTGCCTGGAACCCAGGGGCACAGGGCTACACTACCTGAAGGTTGTCAAGTCCCAGAGGAACTGAAAAATAGATATAATGGCACATCTAGCACAGACCTGTATGGTAGAGAAATTCAGATCAATCAATGCCAAATTCGTATCAATTTTACGTGTCTTTAAGGAAAGATAACAGTGAGGATAACGAGGTTGACATTTTGGAAACAGTATTCCTTATGCTCCTCACCAACTGGAAGGGAGAGGAGAAGTATTCGGGACAATGGGTGGAAACTGGAGTAGAAGACAGAAGCAAAAGGACACCCCACCACACCATGGTTTGCTTCCTGTTTTCATTGGACTAAGCCTGCTAATAATACAGAAATATGTGGGCATAACAAACAAGAAACTATTTTTTTGATTTCTGCAAACATGAGAGTTAGGAATGTAGTATTTGAATTAGTTGATTATTCCACAGACTCTACCTTATAATTGTATTCTTACACTAGAGGCCTGATGCATGAAATTCGTGGAGGAGTAGGCCTTCACAGCCCCAGCTGTCTCAGCCCTCTCAGCCCTGGCTTTGTTCAGAAGGTCGTCGGACAGTCATTCTGCTGTTTGGCTGCTTGGTCGATTTGCATAGATTTTTTATTATAGATTTTTAATATCTCCTTTCTGATAAACCTTTGAAAAATTGGTATAACATGGAAATGATATTCAGCTTCAACAAAAGCACCCTCTCTCTTCCTGTGATCCCTACCTCACTTCACATAGTAAGTTCAAGGCTGAGTTCATAGCAAATTGTTAAACCCATCAGTTGTTAAGTTAGTCCAATTAAGACTGAGTTTTCTTTTTTGCTTACTCCCTTCACCTTTTCCACCCTGTTCTCTACCCCTGCCCTTCTGATGGCTGAGTCTGTTCTCTGTACGAGTCTGTTTCTATTTTGTTTGTTAGTTTATATTAAGCAAAAAATAAAACAAATAAATTCATAAACACAGACAATAGTATGGTGATTACCACAGTGAAAGGGGGGAGAAGGGAGATAGAAGAGAAAATAGAAAGTATATATGATGATGAAAGAAGACTTGAGTTGGTAAACAATACAATAGACAGATGATGTATTATAAAATTTTACCCTTAAAAACTATAATTGACTAATAATAATTTTATTAGTCAATATCACCCCAATAAATTCAATTAAAAAGACTCAGTTATTTTACACTTGTATTACACACATTTGACTAAATTAAACTTTTGTATAATAAAATGATGTTATATCCAAAATGATTATATCCTTACCAAAAACATATTGAACATGAACCATTCTATACAAGATATTTTTATGATAGAAATAATACAAAATTATATTGTTTAAGGAGAGTATTTGATTAAAAGTCAGTAAGAGAAGAAATGAAAATTTTCATAGCTCTACTGTGTGACAAGTGTGAAGCAATAATTTTGAGGATTTTTTCAAAAATCTCCATAAAATTCTGCTCAAGTTTTCAAATTATTTCTTCTTAAAAGTATACAATATAACATAGAAGGGATTATCTATCATACAAGCTAGTACATTTTTATTTTAATTTGAAGACCAGAATAATAGACTGCATCATATCATTATTTTTAATTGAAAACATCTGTTTCTTAGATAGATAGTAAAAGTCAACTGGATAAAAGTTGTACTAAATGATTCTAAAACACCGAAACTCTAGGTAAGACAACACAAATATTTAGAAACCAGAGGAAGGAAGAGTTTCTTTTCTTCATCTCCAAATTTAGAGACGAAAAAAAAGTCATAGGTTAAGTTTCTTTGAAATTCTACGGGGGTCTGGCTTCATGATAATAAGCTTTGTTTTGTTTAGCTTAGGTTTTTGTTTTTTTTTTTGAAAACTGAAGAGTTGATACTACAAATAAAGAGGTCAGAAGGGAAGGACTCACAGGCAAGTACACCTTTAAGTGAAGCAATAAAATCAAGGCCAAAGGCTCTGACACGGGAGACCATTCCTGAACAGAATGACAAGTGATTTCCTCGCTTACTGAACTTAGGTTAGGCTTTTCACTCCTCAAGCACTTTGGGTGTCTGGCGTTAGGAATGTCCAGATACTGTCATGTTTGCAGAGCTACGAGCAGTGGGAAGATAATATAACTGGAGTACAACAAAAGTCATGTGTTCCATCTTGCCTTTTTTCACTATTTTTTAAGAAAGCAGCATATACATGAAAGAACTAAATATATTACTGAAATGCTTCCAAAACTAACTCGTCACTTTGGGAACTCTTTCCTTGATTAGAATAATGCAATAATGCCCATTTAAAATTAATTCATATGACATTATACATACATAACGTCTAACAAAGCAACGTAGAATAGCTGAGGAAGTACTGCCTTCTGGTCAAGAACTATGGGGTCTTTTGTTTTTCTGCCGTGAAATTCTCGGTAGTTTATATTTTGAATCTCAGCTTCTTTATCCTTAAACATTAGCTGATTATAGAAGAATGAGCTCTACCTTTTATTGACGCTCTAAGGTGGTATGACCGGGGAGGAGTGATAACCACACCAATGGCCTGACCTCCTTTTCTCCCTGTATCATTGTTCTACTTAAGGCTTAGGCTTACATGGCTTTTACAGCTCTAAGATCTTACGCCAGTGGTTTTCAATCTTACTGGTCTCAGGACTCTCTCAGGCTCTTAAAACATTACCGAGGACCCCAAAGAACCTCGATGGACGCGGGTTACAGTACATTGCATTAAAGCTTAAGGGATCACAAATGTTAAAATTGCTCTCTGGTAGCTATTTGGCTGTCTTCCATGCTGCTGCTCTCATCATTCTTAGCCTTGGTCTTCAGAGAAAAAGAATTAACTTTCTTTCAGCACTTTTAGATAAAACGTTTTGACCTCAGCTGCTGTCCTCATGCCATGCCTTTATCCAGAACTTAGAACCTTTCCCTGGGTTAGTTTCAAGGCAGGGCTTGCTACCTTCTCAAGACAGATCCATAAAGCATTGCTTCCGACTCTCCTACCTAACGCATTTCTACCCCCTCGGACTGAAAGAGGCTGGGCATTTTTGTTTCTGACAACTTAAAACAAAATGTTGATTTTAAATTAGGTGTGCTTTTAAAAATACAGAAATTTTGAAAATTGCAAAAATACAATTTTATAAATACAGAGCTGTGGCAAGACCCTAGTCTGACTTTTTAAAAACGGTTTTTGTTTATTCTTTCATCCTCAAATTCTAGGTTTAAAGAGACATTTTTTTAGCTTTGTATGAAGTTTAAAGGCACTATATATATCTGGGGATATATAGTATATGCCCTTGACCAGAATCGAACCTGGGACCCCTCAGTCCACAGGCCAACACTCTATCCACTGAGCCAAACCGGTTAGGCGAGGCACTGTATTTCTAAAACAGTCAAATGTTATCCTGGAAGTAACTGATTCTTCATTAATTGCCTGATAATGTAGTAGATTGTGTAACGTGACCTTGGTTGGGAACTCCTAAGCTTCCCTGTGCAGCTACTGAGTTAGAATGCCCTCCTCCTCCTCTGAGAGGCTGTGTTCTTTAAAGTGTGGAATATACCAGCACTGTAGCTCTTCCTTCTACTTCTGGTTGTTATAGAAACAAAATGCCTTTGTATCCAATGGACTTGATGTGACTAGGAAAACACAGAGGCTGCCACCATGGTTATATTAACCTAATCATCAATTCCAGTTCTATAGGGTATACACTAATGGATGGAATGTGGTGTGAGATAATTTCCCTGTGGTGAAAGGATATTTGTAATTATGTATATCAAGGGAGGCTGAGCCTTTCTCAGGAGCAACTCTATCACACGAGATAACCATGAACAGATGGCTACTGTTCTCTTCTAGAATAGCAACAGTTATATATGTAGTATTTATAATACTGCACAAAATGAAAAAGAAAAAATATAATAGCACATTTTTGTTAGTGCTACTTTTATGGCAACATAGGCAAGAGTTAAGCCAATTCATAGACATAGGTGTGTGTTATTTCCTTTTCTACAGAAATTTTAATGAGAGCATTATTGTTTTCTATTAATTTTGATAACCAATTCTTTTTAAATTCATTTTGTTATTTTGTTCTCCCAAACACTATAATGCATATTTAAATCTACCCAGTTGGAAATGTAGTCCAGCAGTAAATGATTGCATACCACTTTAAGAAGAAAAATTAAAAGAAAAGAAACAAATTCAAATTATTTAAACCTAAAAAAGCACAGAGGGTAGAATATCATACAATGAATAAATATCTACATGAAATTTCAAGGACAGGATATTTTTCAATGAAAGTGTTCATAACTAAATTTTAGGTACTATGTTACCTTATAAAGTATTAATAAAATGCACTTTATCATGTATATTCACGTTGAAGCATAAATAGAAAGAGTTCATAAGTAGAAAGAGTGAAATTATTAGCAAAGAATGTTACTATCACTTTAAAAATTATGTTTCTTTCTAAAAACCTTTAAAATTATTTATATTTAATTTACTTAGTGCAATTCTCAAAATTCTATTTCTGATATAATAGATGAAACTGAAATTATAAAAGAACATGTATTTATTAATGCTTTTCTCTTAGTCCTTCCTTATGATATAGACATATGAAAGGTTACAGAATACTTTAAAAATCCATACTTTATTAAAACGTTTTAAAATTCAAAAACACCTCTGAATAAAATCAGATAAGATGAATATTACTGAACTGTACTAAAAAAGTAAATTGTTCCAGATCCATTGTATTATAACATTATGTGTTATATTTACATTTCAAATATGTATATTTGCATAAGCCCTAAATATTGGTAAAATCAACAGTAAAATTCATCTGATTTTTAATTGTGCCTTAGTCTCTTAATTTGTGAATCTGTGTGCCTCTCACATGTGTCAGTGAAAAGAAAGCATTACAGATTATTTCTAGATTGTTACAATCAGCACCCACAGAATGAGGACAATCTCGGAAACCCAGCAGCCACTTGACCTCCCACCCAGGGAAGTCTGAGAGTTCACTCAAACCCCAGCCTTCTCTGGGTGGTTCCTCGGCCTGTGTGTTCTACCTTCCTCTCTCTCTCCGGATAACCCTTTACTAATTATGAGTAGCAAAGACTGGGGACACTGATGGTTGATGTTAAAGTTCTGAACTCTGTTATGGAATAGAAAAGAAGAATCTTGTAGAAATAAAAACTAATGTCAACAAACCAAAACTATGTATTTACTATGAACTTACCCTAAAATATCATGGGTTAGGTTCCAGAGCACCTCAATAGAGTGAATATCTCAATAAACACATTTTTTTGGTGGTTTCTCATTGCATATATAAAAGCTATGTTTACACATTCTTAATCTTTCAAGCATAATAAAAATTTACGTTGACTACATTTACTGAGTTAATACCTCTTCTCACATTCTGCCCTCCACCTATAATATACTTACCTCAATTGTTCCTATAAACCTCCATGAAGATTTAAAGTCTTCCTAATGGCCTTGGCCTTAGAAAATCTCTTTATCCATTAATGTGTTATCCATTAATGATCCACTGGCTAATACTATCCATTTTACACTGATCCATTTGTTATAGACATGGTGAAACTATTTTTCATATTTTCTGCTCAGTGTCTTATTTACATAACAGAGTCTGTAAAATTATATGTCTCAAAATTCAAAAGTAAATATTTCCTCCATATATAACATGCCAGATTACCATTTTAATAATTTTCATAGATTATAAGTTTAAAATATGAAAGTAAGTTTTTTACTGAAGACCAACAAAATATTTTGACAAAGAAAAGACAAAATGTGTATTGATGACAGTTTTACCAACTTGTACATTTTTGTAGATAGAGAAGAGAATATCTCACATATAGCTAATCTATTTTTAATTCAGGTATGTACTTATTCATTAATTTTATATTGCCTATCATAAAATCTCTACCTGGCTATTTTATAATTAAAATTAAATTGAATTTCCTAATAGGTTTTACACTAATAAGCATTTATATGTCAACTTATTTTTATAAAAGTATAAGTAGAAGGAATATACTACATAGGATATTTGGTTCATTCTCACTTTAGTTTCTTCTTTTTTATGTGGAATCAAAGTAATATAGTACTAGGAGTTATGTATCTATTTCATTTTCTAGCTGTCTTTATTTTTCATAAAATTACAAAAATAACAATTGAGAGTACATAAAAAGAAGTATTTTATTTTTCTTATAATTATTTCACATAACATTTTGTAATATTTTGAATAAAAAACTGTGATCTAAAATTTTCAGACATGTACATCTAAGTTTTTTTTTCATTTTCCAACTTCTGTGTTTATTATTTTTCCTAGACAAATCCCTATACCTAGTTTTCCCTTTTCTTTAAGTTTTTTTTTACATTCTTTTAACCTCTTCTGTAAATGTGCTCTCTCTATTATGCCCTGGTATATATTTAAATCCTTCCTTTCCCTTTTATCTTATTTCCCTCAAATATCTCAGATCAATTACATATTAATCTTCATCCCTGTCTCTTCTCCAAGCCACTGATTTTCTAATTTTCTTTCTTTAAATTCCTCTTCTTCCTTTGGTACCTCAACACAGGACAGTCTAGGTGACTGCCTCGCCCTACCTCTTAAGCATCAGCTTCCTGAACTTTCTCTGACAAGGATCACTATCTTCATTCTCTAACACAGTGATCTTTTTGCATTCACATTTAATTTAAACTTGCTACAGTATTTGTTGTCCTTCTAGTCCCCAACTTTTTAAATCTCTTGCCTCCTTTGGCTGATACTATCCTTTCCACATCCTTCTCCTGTCTGTTCGAACATTATTTGTTGGTGGTGTTTTGCATCAACTCCTCTCCTCCAGAATAAAATATAGAATTTCATTATAAATACAGGTCTTGGTTACAAACAGTAAAACCTAATTCTGGGTAATTTAGTAAATGCACACACATATTACATGTACACATAGATAGCTAAGTATGTATAAATGTGTGTGACTATGCAAATGCTCATCAACTTACAATGGGTTTATATTCCCTGATAAATCTATTGTAAATTGAAATATCATTAGTCAAAATGCATGTAAGACATCATAGCCTACCTCAAAGGTGCTCAGAACACTTACTTGAGCCTGCAGTTGAGCAAAATCCTCTCAACACTGTGACCACACTATAGAGTATCAATCATTGACCCTGGTGATCACAGAGCTGACTGGGATGCACTCACTGCCCCTGTCCACCATCATGAGAGAGTATGGTACTGCATATTAGGAGGCTGGGAACAGGTCAAAATTCAGAACATGGTTTCTACTGAATGCATATCACTTTTGCACCACAGTGAAAGTCAGAAATTCATGAGTCAAACCATCACAAGCCAGGGACCATCTATATGTATGTATGTAAGTATAAATGTGTGTATACAACACACACACCCATAATAAACACAGGCTTTTTATCAGAACCATATTGAAGGATGAAGCCAAAGAGGTTTCAGGAAGGACAAGTTTTAGAAAAGCTCAGGAAATTAGCAGGAACTTATGAAAGTCTCTGTAGGTGCTGCCATTCCCATGAGCATGTCCCACACATTTGTTGGTTTGCATGTTTTTAGCAAATTGAACATGCACATTTTAGGAGGCTAGCATCTGATGCACATGAACTGAGTGAGAAGAGATGACACACCTTAACAACCCACAACGTTTAGTATTCAAGCGCTAAGTTACAGAAACAAAATTCAGATCTTATGGAATAAGGACCAATAGCTATTGGATGGGCAGGAACAGCAGCTAGCACGTACATGCCTTTCCTTGTTCTCTGAAAATTTCTTGTTCTGAGGAAAGGTGCAGAGCTGGAGTGGTCAGGGAAACAACTGATGCAGTATGTCCTGTAGTGTCTAGGGTGTTATGTATGTCCTTTCATTTCTAATCAGAGGGACAACATACATGAGAGTGAGAAGAAACTACACAGTGATAGGCTCATATTGGTTATTCAATTATATGCCACACCAAATGCCTTGAATAAATAGTATATTTCACAGGTTTTTTTTAGATGGGCACTACTACTCTTTGTCTTACATTATCCTGAGATTCTCTTATTAGAGACACTCCAATAAATAAAGGTTGTTTTCATTATGAGGAACCCCTCCATTGTGGTCATATTCTCGTAACCCTGACTAGTACTAGTAAAACATTTTCACAACATTTATTGGGGGAGTTGCCAGAATGGATAGGAGGGAGGTATATATGAGACTCAAACTCAGCACATATTGACATTAAAGAGGCAGAAGGATGAATAAAATAGAAAAGGGAACACATAGGTAAGAAAAAAAGGTATGGAAAGTTTTACTCAAAACAGCAAAGTATCACAAATATTTGGTTTCACAAATTTTGCCTTGAACATCACAAAAACATTCTTCCTTTAAATTGTACTTGCACATTTTTCTCTACTACATTGTTATATTTTTATTTTCCAAATAGGCCTACAGAATCTATAGCTCGAGATTTTCCATTACTTGATTTCCACTACTTGATTTCCATTACTAGATTTTCCATTACTTTTTGTTGAATTAGTTACAGTCAGGAAAATAAAATTTGAAAGCAAAATTGAAGTGCAGCCCTAATGGGTTTGCCTCAGTGGATAGAGAATCAGTCTGCAGATTCAAGGGTCCAGGTTCGATTCCAGTCAAGGGGATGTACCTTGGTTGTGGGCACATCCCCAGTAGGGAGTGTGCAGGAGGCAGCTGATCAATGTTTCTATCTCATTGATGTTTCTAACTCTCTATCCCTCTCCCTTTCTCTCTGTAAAAAATCAATAAAATACATTAAAAAACACTGAAGTGGAAATTACTAATTAGCATAATTCATTTAGACTACATAGTTTATTATAATATAAGCATTTTTACCATATTTGCTTTTTAAAATTTTATACAGATTAGAATAGCTTTTCACTCTTCAAATTGATTAGTGAAATATAGTCCCACTTTCTATATGAAAAAAGAAATATCTTGACTGATACAGATTAATTTTTAAAAATAAAGAAAAGGAAATGCTTTAAGTGAATTAATAATTTTGCATTTCATTTCAAATGCCTATTTAAATTTAAGTAAGCTATTTGTGTTCAATTCCTCACTTTTTGCTAAAAATTTGTTGTAGAATCTTGCTATTTAATTTCAATACTATTAAAACCTCATGATCTCAATTGTCCCAGTTTTAGACATTTTGGCATTTCTTTTTGAAATACTAGTATATACAAATTTACATAATTATCAAGTGTCATGGGCCTATTTAAATGTTTATAGTGATATACTAATTTTTACATGTATGTTTGTATTGCATGAACTACTTATATGTATATCTATAGATACTTAGTTATGTGTATGTATACTTCATATAATTGCTTTTCAGAAGTTAAATACTTCTGAATATTTAGTATCACCAGAAAACAAAGTCAATAAAATGAGTCCTGTTTTTTTTTAAATTAACTCTAGCTGTAACTATGCTTTATGACTGTGCCTAAATATCCTGAAGATAGTAATATTGAAAAGTTTATATGCTAATAAAAATAATTTGCATTCATAGCCTAAGTTTAAGTAAGTCTCATATAATTTTATTGTATATTAACTAGCTTTCCCCTTTTATATATGTGCATTAAATTCAAGCTTTTAAAAGTCACCTAAGATGTAATTTATAATAATTTTATCATACATTCTAATTTATACTCTTCATGCTGTTAGATGAATCTCTAATCTTTAAATCAAAGATATTTAATATATTTTAAACATTTATTTAAAAATCACAAAGTTAAATGAATTACCTCTACCTACAAACAGAACAGTGGAATGAGAAAGAAATCATAGATTACTTTAAAGTTGCAAACTTAACAAGGAGTTGAATCAGACCTAGATTTCTAGATTCCCCCAGTCTTAAACCCTTTCTGTATACAATTATGCCCCAATGCAGAACACTGAAGTAAATAAAAAATATTCATCTTTATAACTGATTATATTACAATAGTTTCATAGGTTAGTCTAAATCTAATTTCTTTTTGTGCCAAATATCTAATTTTAATAGTTTTATATTTCACTTTGGTCTACCTGTAAAGTAACATAAAAGAACAAGTTTTAAATTAACTTAATTAGAAAAATACACGGTAAATAAATTTTAATTGAAATTTTGTATGAAGTTATCCTATATAATAGCAGCATAGTATGCAAATTGTCCCCTCATCCAGGAGTTTGTCAGGGAGTTCAATCAAGGGGCGGGGCTGGCCAGGAGAAGGGAGGGAGGCCCCAGGTGGCACCCAGCAGCAACTAGGGACCCCACCAGTGCATAAATTTCATGCACTGGACCTCTAGTATCATATAAATATGTGACTGCTGATATTAATTTACTTTAATAGTAAATACACCATTTGTTAAAAGCATCTCATCATATTAGAATAGTATAAATATTTATACAAGAAAAATATTCTGACAAGTTTATTAAAGAAAACTAATTAAATAATTTCCATGTCTTTATTTACAATATTATATAGTCAACTCTTAAAAGCCATAAATGTGGACTTATCCTGGCCTTTCTTATTAGTGTAGTACAACAATGATTACCTCTGGGTTCAATAGGAGGAAGATAGGACTGACTAGCTATGAATGAAGCCTCAGAAATCGGGACACACACAAAGGCAAGCAGCCAGGTTACTAATGGATAGAAGAACCAAAATGAATGACTAGGAACAGAGGCTGATGGCTTGAAAGACATCTAACTATATCTTGGACAAAATGACAGAACAGAAATGCATTTTGAGGAGGTTTTGGTGACTAGGTATTATGGAGTGAGTAGGTGAGCCATAAATGTGGGAAGTATATATTTAAAGCAACAAAATGGTAAGGTGGAAATTAAAAACAATTTGACAGAAATTACAATGCCAAGAACTGAGGCATATGGGACAGTACCACTTTCCAGTTACCTGAAAAAAATGTAAAACATAATGAATTGATGGTGAAGAAGATAGAGTCAAGTCTTCATTCTGAAACAAGGTCAGAAGGAAGAATTCTCTACTAGAATGGTTCCGCCTTTTATCTTAGATGTGGGGCAGGGCATATTAATCTCTCTGGTTAATTAATTCTCATTTTAAAACTTAGACTTAGTTTGCAGAATAGAAAATCCAATAATTGATTATTTTTTACTAGTATGTTTTAGTGGATGTGTTTTTCTAACTCTAGAAGAGTCATAGATTAGCTACCATCAGCTCAATACAACCAGAATAAGGGGACAAACATCTCACTCCAACTGTAAATTTCTTCCCTATAAGAACTTGGGCTGTGGGAAAATAACTTGATTTTGAATGGAGCATAAATTTTTACTAATCCCGAGTTTGACGTGAATAATGAATTAAGATGCTCAGAAATAAACTTACTGTGGAATATCTTTAATACACGAGAGTGACAAGAAAAGCTTGTTTAATGCAAGTTAGTGGGTGGGGAGAATGAATGTGCAGGTTCAGCCAAGAGAAAAAAAAACACACACAATGCTTACTACGTTTCTGAAACTTTATGCTGAGGTTCCCATCTGTTCAAGGGGCCTCTTAAGTTTGCTTCAGGCACTATGACCTTCTTTATAGAACATACAAAATCACTTAGTTTGATATAATCTTTTGCTTTGTAATTAAAACTCTCATTTCTGAGAAGACTGAAATATCAGTCAGGATTTGGTCAAGAAAAGGGAAGCCACTCTCTGTGGTTTAGGTATGAAAGGATTTCACATGTTCGGAGATATTTGAGGCTAACACAGCCACGGAAGGGATGGAATAGTGAATGTCCGGGACCTAAGGTACATCAGATAGCTTTCAAGAGCTTGCTTAAAGGCCACTGTGAATTTCATGACCCACCAGGTGGTAACCACAGATGATTTCAGCCTGCAGCACCAAGGGACCTCTGCCTGTGGTGGCAAGAGTCATGCCTGCTCCTTCCATTCTGTCACCAAACCATGCACTGACAGACTCCAACACAGAACTACTAAGGGCAGAACGGTCTAAGAAATGTAATTCCCGAAAAGGGGGCAGTGGCCTCCAGTTGCCAACTGAAAATGCATCGCACCTAATTAGGCATTTAATTATTAATGTCCTTTTACCTTATGACATTTATTGTAGTGACATATTTTACTCCTTTACTTCCATTCATCTCTTATTTGACATCTTTAAGTGTGTGTTTCCGGAAGGCAGAAGCTTTATTGATTCAATTACTTCTTCCCTTATTAATTCTGCATACTAGAGGCCTGGTGCACAAAAATTTGTGCACTCAGGGGGTCCCTGAGCCCAACTGGTGCCCTCCCACAGACTGGGACCCCTCGGGGGTTGTCCACCTTCTGGCTTAGGCCTGTTCCCTGGGGGAACGGGCCTAAGCTGGCAAATATCCCTCTGGCAGCCCAGGAGCCCTCCGTGGATGTCCACCTGCCAGCAGGGAGCAGGCCTAAGCTGCAGTTGGACATCCTTAGCGCTGCTGAGGAGGCAGGAGAGGCTCCCACCACCACCACCACCGCTGTACTGGCAGCCATCAGCCCGGCTTGTGGCTGAGCAGAATTCCCCCTGTGGGAGCACACTGACCATCAGGGGGCAGCTCCTGCATTAAGTGTCTGCACCCTGGTGGTCAGTGTGTGTCATAGTGACCAATCATTCCCAGTGGTTCTGCTAGTAGGATCAATTTGCATATTACCTTTTATTATATAGGATAGAGGCCTGGTGCATGGGTGGGGGCTGGCTGGTTTGCCCTGAAGGGTGTCCTGGATCAGGGTGGAGGTCCCGCTGAGGTGCCTAGCCAGCCTGGGTGAGTGGCTGATAGCTGTTTTCAGGTTGGCCACAGTCCCTTCAGGGTGGGGGTCCCCAATGGGGTGCCTGGTCAGCCTAGGTGAGGAGCTGATGGCTGTTTGAAGACTGGCCACCACCCCCAGCAAGCTCCCAGCAAGGCTGGCTGGAAGCAGGTATCTGGGATTTATTTAACTTCTGTAATTGAAACTTTGTTTCTTTATCCAGAGCCCATGTCGGGTTGCCCCTGACAACCCAGGCTTCCAGCACTTCCTTGAATCCAAGCCAGCTGGAAGCAGGTATCTGGGATTTATTTATCGTCTATAATTGTAACTTTGTTGCCATGAGCAGAGGCCACAGCCGGCCAAGGCAGACAGGAAGCTTGGCTTCCTCCATCGTCAGGGCAACCAAGTCTGCTGCTTGTTTCAGCTCCATGGCTGCCAGCTGCCATCTTGGTTGGGTTAATTTGCATGTAGTCGCTCTGATTGGCTGGTGGGCGTGGCTTGGGTATAGCAGACTGACACCATTTAGCATGTTACTCTTTTATTAGTGTAGATAAATTGGGCGGAGGTGGTGGTGGTGTGGGTGAGATACTAATTATCTCTTTTTCTCTGTGAGGCTCTGAGCACATGGAGTAGGAGATACAATTTCTCCTCAGAAGAATATTCTTCTTGTCCTCCACATTTATATGCATATAAGAAGCACCCAACTGTTCTCTGATAGAATGAGCCTATGAAGGAAAAAATACCCTCAAAATACACAAACATGAATTTTCATACATGGACAGTAAACAATGATTTGACTCTTGGAAAGTTGAGTGTTGGAGCTAAAGGAGGATTTCAGAAAGATATTTGATGTGAGCTTCTATCAATGGTGTGCAACATACACAAATGAAATATTTGGGAACATAAATTCATAACTAGATTACCTTTTCTCATGCCACACAAAACAAGTGCTCATTTTCAATTGATGATGCTGGCTGACTATATGGAGTTTAAGAAAAATAATTTATTTTATATCCACTCACGAGGTTAGGTATCACTACACAAAAATATTTAAGCATGTATGAACCATGCTTTTCCCAGAGGACACTATACATTTAATGACTCACACTCTGCTCTAACCCACCACTTCTAACTGTAATGGCCATGTTAACAATAAAGACATGAACTCTGACTTGAAGGGGCGATGGGATGGGATGAAAAGACACTGTAAATTCCAACATGGAGCCACAGCAAGGAAATGTGCGGAAAGAAGGGAGCCAAGGTGGTGCTTACAGACAACTGAACGTATCTGTATGGCCTTTTGTGAAAACAGCTTGACAAACAACTTCTCAGGAACCCAAGTCCTTCTTAAATCACTCAACTGGATAGGAAAGTGGGGACTTATGGGTCGGAGGCTGAACAGTATGTGTGTAAGCCCCGCTAATATCTCTCACCCACAATATGCTCTAACTCTGATCTGAATTACTGTTTCTTCACATATTCAAGCCTTTTCATTTTTCAAATATACTTGATCTCTGAAGGTTAAGAATGTAAAGCACAGTTTATAAATAAAACAAATGTCAAAGGAAAAGCACAAAATATCATTGTGTGTCTGAACGCTAACTTCTCCAGGTGACAGTGATGTGAAGTGCACATTTAAAGATGAAAAGAAAATAGCTCAGCTATTTAGGTGATCAAAAGAATTATCTGGATGATCAATTACATATTTAAACTAGCAGACATTTCTTTTGCAATGCCTTTTCAAAGGAACAGAATGTCACATAATTTTGGCTAAGGTTTGTATGCTGCCCCCCCCCTTTACCGCCCCCCGAGAAATGATTAACTATTTTAGCATTTAAACGAAGATATTGGAGCTAAAACTAAATTCTCTTGACATGAAGTTCTTATCTCACCAGTGTAGCTTTGTTCTTTCTAAAATCTGATTAATTAAAAGAGATACAATGGGGGGGGGGAATAAAGACACATTTGTAATACCTTAAATCAATAAAAAACTAAGAATAAACAACAAAATTAAAAAAGATTTGTTTAGAGAATTAAATATAAAAAAGAATATCAGTAAGAATCTCTAACTTTTGACAATGTAGACTATGTTAGCCAATTCTATCCCCTTTCTACTCAATAGGTTCCACCTGATTAAATCCTAGTTTTACTTTGTCTTCTTTAAAAATCAGATTAGTTTCCAAAATGCATATTGAGATTCATATAAACATCTCCAGATCTATGTGATTGTTGAGTTTTCACTCATGCATTGCTATTCTTCTACACAATTGTTAACAAACCAGGACATTTTTGTACCACCCTTAGGTAAAATACAACATATGTAGAACATTTTCTTTATAAATACTTGAGATGATCCTAAAGTCCTGTTTAATGGTTCCAAGGAAGACAAAAGCTATACTAAGATGAGAAGATGAATTTCTTTTGAGATGATGGAGTATGACAGAAGAAAATGAATAAAGAAATGACCCAGGAAAATGAAGTGAGGATGTGAATAGTTCAGGTAAAACTTCCTGAATGATGAGTATTCAAAACTCGGGTTCAAATGATGGTCTATTTTTTCTATTTGATATTTGTGATGGTTCAATGAAATCCCTTCCTTCCTTCTAAAACTTTTAGAAAATCATATGTTTAAATAATGAAGCCAATATATTAAGATTAAATTTTTATCTAGTTAAGAGAAAGATTCTTATGACTGGATGATGTGCTTAAATATATTCCCTTCTAGTATTTATTTCTCCTTTGTTTTCTAATATGTTACTTAATTTTGCATTTATATACCCTTTGCTTTTCTTTCAGAAAACATGGTAAGACATATGAAGCTAAATAGTGATAATAGTTCTAAATGTTTAGTTCTCTAAGATGTAACAATAACAAGGAATAAAAGATAGCAATTTCCAATTTATAAATAGGAAAGACATGGTTTTATTCTAAAAAATATATACATAATTTCTGATACATAGTTTTGCCATAGTGGCCTTGAGTTTTAAAGAGTATAATGTGCCTTAAAATAATTCCAAATATTTACATTCAACTATGACATCTTTGAAATTCATTCAATGTTAAAGACAGAGAGATAAATTGATATCATTTATTAATTAAAAATATTTTTCCAGACACTTGAATTAAGATGATGGCCAAATTACATGCTGACAATTTAACATATGTTGTACCATATTGATTACATTATAGTGTATGTATACAATATGCATGAAATCCTACATTTTTATAAAGTTTTAAAATTTTGTTTTTCAGAATATCATGACATCTGATGTTTTACCCTACTCCCTGGATCATCTTTGGGAAGAAAGGATAAAGGGAAATAAGATCTTGGAAGTAAAAAGTGAGGGCATATATTGTCATTCATATGTACTTTATGTGTCAAAATAAATTTAAGGAATTAAGTAGTTTATATAATCAAGTATTTAATGACCTATATGGGACTTGAAGCCAAGTTTTCCAACATCAAGACTTTTGTCCCACTATTCAGTAGTAGGGATCCTTCTTAAAGCAAGGCCAATATTGAGCTACATAATTGTATTGACTTATTTACTCTTAAATTCTGAGTGGCCATACAGATTAAATTTTAGACTACCCTCTAGTCATTAGATATCAAGAAAGCAGATTCCATGCCAGGGATCACAGTCTGAGGGTATTTGATCATCCTTTGAGTAAAGCCAAAAAAATTTTTTCTAAGTCTCTCTCCAATAAATTTTGAATGTTTTTGCTAGAGATAAGTGGAAACCCATAGATTAAAAGAACGTAACTACAACAAGCCTAGGAGCTATATAAGTATAGAGATTTACTGAATAGTTCAACAGTCAATAAAGGATCTTATATTTGAAACAGAATCATATTTAGGTGGGAGCTCCTGGGTTGAACATATGGCAGGGTTCTATTGTCTGTTTTAAATAACAACCAAAAGGGGATAGAAAAATGGAAATGAGTAAGTAAAATGAAGTCGATATGCTGCGCCCACGGGCTTTCTTCTGCTCCCTTTTTATGCAATGATTTTAATAAAATAAGATGGTGCCTGCAAGCCAATTTCTTCAGATAAAAAATGCAGTGGAATTTTATAGGCATTTTTATTTCCCTTACCATATATATATGAAACACTTTATCATTTATACAACTATTCTTGGTATTTTGATACCATATGATGACAAGCTTTTTAAACTTTAAAATATTTTTGAAGTATGAGTAAAGTCAATTAAATGTAACTATGAAGCAAATACTTAGGGTAATTAAAGAGGAAATTTATGTTGATTATTCTAATATTTACTATACACAAAAATAAGGGCATCTTATTTTACATATGCTATTTAATGAGAAACCAGGGGCCAAAAAATTTTAAAGGAATGCCAAAGTATATATATATATATTTTTTGTTGTGCAAGAATGACCCATATATCCAATAGAATAGATACAATTTTATGAAATTATGTTAATTTCATAAAATAAGTGTAAATACAGGAGGGAAAAAAGTTCACAAGGAGAGTACCAAGTTACTGAGAAGCTAAAATATTGTTTGGCTAAAATGGAAAATTCTTTTATTTTTAAGGCATGTTGAAGAAACACAGACTTTCAAATATACCCAAGTGTATGTGGATACAAGCACTGGTATGTCTAAAACTCACAGAATCACAATCCTAGAGCCTCTACAAAATTAGTTCATACTGTAAAATACAAGTTGAACTACCAAGTATCAACTATTTTGATGACACTAAGTAAAAAAGTTATGAACGTTTTTCTCACATATAAACATTGCTGTGTCTTGCCTGGTTTTCCGTGTTTTCCCTTTCACTGCTCGCATTCATTCAACCATAAGTGTTTCTGTCTCTTTCCTCCCAGAATCTCTTCCTGCAGGTTAGAAGCTGCCTAAGACGTTTGGGTCTGCCTTTTCATTGTCTCCTTCCTGAGCTTCTGCATCTCTGCACACTCCAGCGCCTCCTTTCATATGACAAGCTGTTACTGCATTGTCTCTTTCATGTACCTTCATCCCGGGCTTCTTTCCTTTCCCCTCTTGCCCTCACGGACTCCTTAAGAACCAGTTGTCTCCTAGATTGTACTACCCAGATGTCCCACAAGAACTGAAATTCATATGCCAGTGTTTAATCACCGTCTTTCTCCTAAATTGTGTTTCGCCTTGAATTTCTTATTTAAATTTATGCTAAAGATATACTTAGCCATTAAGATAAAAAACTGGAAAGTTATTTATTTTTTTAACTTGTTTAGTACTAACTCTTTATTTTGAATCCCATGTCTTACAAGTATCTCCTCCTACCCATCTCAGCTACCTTGGAGAGTCCTCAGCACCTCTCTCTCTCTCTCTCTTTCTCTCTCTCTCTCTGTAATTATTCCTAATTGACTTACTAAAAGCATAACTCCTACCAGGTTCTTTTTACCTTGCCCCTTTCCATTCATCTGTATACTGCCATTACACAGAAACTTCTAGAATACTAGCCTGATCAGACTTGGTAAAATTTTTACAACATTTTTTTTTTTTCAAATTTGTTCTACAGATATTAATTGCAGTTACTCTAGAACAAAAAAAGAGTTCTGGCATGATTGGTGTGGCTCAGTGGTTGGGCACTGACCCATGAACGAGGAGGTCAGGGTTCAATTCCTGGTCAGGACACGTGCCCAGGTTATGGCCCAATCCCCAGAGTGGGGCATGCAGAAGGCAGCTAGGTGATGACTTTCTCTCATCATTGATGTTTCTCTGTCTCTCTCTGAAATCAATAAAATATATTTAAAATACACAAGTTCTGACATCAACTTGTTTAATGTAACAAGCTCCATATATACACATATATATGGAGATTTCTACATTAAACAACAATGAACAGTTTTCTATACTGCAGTGCTTCTTAGAACTTTTAATATATACGCATGCTCCATTTGTCCAAGAGCAAGATATATTGAAGTACACGAAGATTCTTGAAATTATTTGACCCAAAAAGGCTTTTTTTTTTGTTCAAATGTATTTGTTATTCCATGGAACACCACACAAAACCAGTGTTCTCTAAGATACAGCCGCTCTGACTGGCTGGTGGGCATGGCTTGGGTGGTGGGCATGGCTTGGCTGGTGGGCATGGCTTGGGTGTAACGGAGTGAGGGTCAATTTTCATATTACTCTTTTATTAGATTAGATGATTGGCGTCTAGTTCAACACTTATTGGACATTTCTTATGTAGCAACCGTTTAATATGATTGTTATGGTGATTTAATGAGATGGCATAAAGCAGTTAGAACCTTGCTTGATAAACTATTAACATTGCATGAGTTTTTGTTAAAATTAAATAAGCAAGTGAATAAATAATATAACTCAGCTGTCAAGGAGCTTACAAACCTAGAGCAGAATTTAAAGTTCACAGAGCCACAAATGGTGCCAGACAGAACTCCTTAAGTACTGTAAAAGGTTTTGAAATGTATGAAATACCAAAGATGGGGAAAAAATTACAGGAGAAAAAATGGAGATGGAATCTTAGAATCCAATGCCAGAAAGAAAAAAAAAAAGAAAAAAAAATGATTCTGTGGCTGAAAAGCCAGGTTAAGAGCAGCTGGCCCCTTGAAATTTGTGCATAGATATTTTTACTCTTGAGGGAGAGAAGCAAGAAGTATGTGTTATTAGCATTATAAAAAATACATTCATTTTTATATGTTCACCCTTCATGTTCAACAATGTCCTAATATTTCTTTTTTTTAAAAAAGTTATTAAAGTATAGTTGACATACATTATTATATTAGTTACAGAAATGCAATGTAGTGATTTGACATTTATATACTTTACAATGTGATCACCAAAATATATTAGTAAGTCTAATACCCGTCTGCCACCATGTCACCATCTGTCATCATGCAAACTTATTACAATACTAGGGGCCTGGTGCACAAAAATTTGTGTACTCAGGGGGGTCCCTCAGCCCGGCCTGTGGCCTCTTGAAATCTGGGACCCCTCGGGGGATGTCCACCTGCTGGTGTGCCTGGCCAGCCTGGGTGAGGGGCTGATGTCTGTTTGCAGGCTGGCTAATCCCCCCAGTGGGAACTCTCACCCCATGGGGGTGTGGCCAGCCTGGGTGAGGGGCTGAGAACCATTTTCAGGCTTCCCACAGTCCCTTCAGGGTTTGGGTCCCCACTGGGGTGCCTGGCCAGCCTAGGTGAGGGGCTGAGGGCCATTTTCAGGCTGCCCACAGTTCCCATTGACCCATTGTCCCAGCGAGGTGGCTGGAATCAGGTTTCTGGGGTTTATTTATATCCTGTAATTGAAACTTTGTTGCTTTGAGAGGAGGCCTAGTCAGGCAATGAAGCCTCCTGTTTGCTTCTATAATTAAAACATTGTTGCCTTGAGCAGAGGCCATAGCTGGCCTAGGCAGGCAGTTTCCTTCATCACTGGTGCAACAGAAGCCTCCTGTTTGCTCTAGCTCTGTGGCTGCCGGCCGCCATCTTGGCTGGGTTAATTTGCATACAATCACTCTGATAGGCTGGTGGGCATGGCTTGGCTGGTGGGTGTGGCTTAGGTGTAACAAAGTGATGGTCAATTTGAATATTACTCTTTTATTAGATTAGATTACTCACTATACTCCCTGTGCTGTATACTATATCCCTGTGGCTTATTTTAAACTGGAAATTTGTATCTACCTCTTCCCTTCACCCTTTTTACCATTTCTCCCAATAACCTTTCTCCTGTCAATCATCATTTTGTTCTGTTTCTTCTTTAAGCCATTGTAAAATAGCTTTATTAGTGTGCTTTTTAGTATAATGACTGTTTTAGTGTAAATAACTGACACTGAAAAATAAAACAAGTAAAGCATTTATTTAAAACTAGAGGTCCAAAATTTGTGCACTCGGGGCAGGGGGGGTCCCTCAGCTCGACCTGTGCCCTCTTGCAGTCTGGGACCCCTCAGGGGGATGTCCACCTCCTGGCATAGGCCTGTTCCTCTGGGGATCAGGCCTAAGCTGGCAGTCAGACATCCCTCTGGCAGCCCTCGGGGGGTGTCTACTTGCCAGAGGGGAGCAGGCCTAAGCTTCAGTTGGACATCCTTAGTGCTGCTGAGGAAGTGGAAGAGGCTCCCACCACCACCACTGTGCTGGCAGCTGGCAGCCTGGTTTGTGGCTGAGCAGAGTTTCCCCTGTGGGAGTGCACTGACCCCCAGGGGACATCTCCTGCATTGAGCGTCTGCCCCCTGGTGGTCAGTGTGTGTTATAGTGACCAGTCATTTCCAGTCATTCTGCTGTTAGAGTCAATTTGCATATTACCCTTTTATTATATAGTATAAGTTTAACCAGGTACATTAATTTTCAAACCCCTAATATTAATCAAAAAGTACTAAGCTATCTGGGGTTTTAATTTAGTACTTAATGAATATGTGACTTGGGAAGGCTTGATCCCAGGGAAAAATGGCAAATGTATTTGAATAACTTAAATAACATATCTTTATTTCTCTATTAGAGGTTTGGTGCCCAAAATTCGTGCATGGGGTATGTGTGTCCCTCAGCCCAGCCTATAACCTCTCCAACCTGGGACTGCTGGCTCCCAACCATTTGCTTGCCTGCCTGCCTAATTGTCCCTAACCACTTCTGTCTGCCACCCTGATCACCCCCTGAACACTCCCCTGCCAGCCTCATTGATGTCTAACTGCTCCTATGCCAGCCCAATTGCCCACAACTTCCCTCACCTGCCAGCCCAGTCACCCCTAACTGCCTTCCTCTGCAGGCCTGGTTGCCCCTAACTGCCCTCCCCTGCTGGCCATATTGTGGCCACATGGGGGAGGCCATCTTGTGTGTTGGAGTGATGGTCAATTTGCATATTGATTGTAGATAATTAGCATATCTGGTCATGGCTAATTAGCATATCCAGGCTAATTAATATATCCCTCTCTTATTATATAGGATAACTCTTTCTAGAATGATATTCCTATATTACTATATCTGCAGGCCCATTTTCTCCTAGGTACATAAAATATATTGAAATCATTTAGTAATAAATCTCTTTTAAAATAAAAAGTACGCAATAAAATTTTTTACCATCTTTTACAACCATAACACTGATTTAATAACTTGGAGATTTACAAATTGATTTTAATTATAAGAGAATATTTTTCTTTAAGCTAAAAATTATTATTTGGTATAAAAATATTAATAGCCTTAGCTTTTTTTGTTTTGTTTCTGTTTACTTGTTTTACCCTCTTGTTAAAAGTTATAAGAAATATTGCAATTCTTAAACTTCTAATAACCGTGAAAAACAAGACCTGGGGAGAAAAGAGTCTAAATAATAGTTCATTGAAGTTATATCATCATCTGTTCTAGTGTATTATTTTCCTCAAAATCAAGCACAATTTTAGCAAACAGACTAAACATTAAAAGTGCATTCTCTCCAAATCTCATTAATCCACAGCCTATCCCAGGAAAATTCTAGTTATATTCATTTTTTATTATTTCTGCCACTTTTTAGTTATTCTGACACTCCAGCTTTAATATTTGTTATACTTGTAATATTGAAGAGATTTTAAACTATTTTGTGATTAAGGGCAATTTCAAAAATAAATTGAGTTATTTATCACGCTGTAGAAGATGGATCTAACTAAAATAAGCAAGAGGAGAAGTTGTTTTTAGTGGGATCTGCTTTCATATATTGTAACATGCTCTACCACCATCCTGGAAGTGGACATCAAATTTAAAAAAAAAAAAAGAAATTTAAACTCCTCATTAGCATATAGAACATCATAAGAGATGATTACTACCATCGAAAGAATAAGAACAAACTAGAAAATTTACCAACTCAGAAATAAATGGACTAATGATTGCTTTCATCTCTGGCATAAAGAAGTGGGGGGGAGAACTTTCAGTAGACCTGGGAAAGGACAAAGGAGTCAAACTTTCAATAAATGTACCATTTCCATGCAGGACTGTAGGGGGTTAGCATGTAGAGGCACCTTGGCCATGAAGGGGTCTAGTCCCATTCACAAGTCCTTTCCATGGACCGGAGAGTGTGGAAGGTTGGAGTCTGGACAGAGTTAAAATAATTGCCAGCAGAAAACCTGGGCTGTCACTGCAGCAGCTACCAGGGGCTATAGGCAGGAGAGTGAGAGGTCTCCTTAGGTGCAGAACTGTAATGGAAAGCATAACAACTCTCCAGTAACCCAAAAACCATCAGCCAGGTTACAAAGGAGAAGATTCCCTGAGTTTGAAGAGCTGCCCGCTATCTGTAAACATGAGGAGGCCTAGAGAGATTTCATCTTGCTCTGATTCCAAGCCCTTCTGAAAACAAAATCTTGATCTCATCCTCACATTTTTTTGAAGCCTGTGGGAAACTGAACCTAATTTACAACAAAGCTCAGACGACAGTACTTACAGGTGAGATTGACTCAATTCTCTTGCACCCACCAAACTAGGAATCTGACAGAAAAACACATGCAATTTTCTGAGGAGAAAATAGCACTACAATATTTGCTATTCTTATATATACTATGTCCAACAAACAATAAAAAAAAAATGGACTCAATTGAAGATGCAATGAAATGTGACCTTCAGTCAAAGAGGAAGTCCTCAGTGGAAGCAGCCCTATTTTGGGCTCTAATGATCAGGGCGGGACCTTTAAATAGCTATAGTAATATGTTCAAAGATGTAACAAAAAAAGCAGAGAACATGTGTGAATAGAGAAGGTACATCAACAGAGATTGAAAATATTAAATGAATTCTGATAAATATGCTAGAAATAAAAAATATGATGCTAGAAGTGAAAAATACACTTATAGGGCTTAAAAAAGTTAATAACAGTGAAAAGATCAGTGCATTTAAAGACAATCAATGGAAATTACCTAAATGGCCACAAGTAAAAAAACACAAAGAAAATGAAAGATCAGAACAAATGATATCTGTGAAATATCAAATATCTATCTTACATTTAATTAGAGCCAGAGAGACAGGAGTAGAGCGAAAGAGTTATTTGAAGAGGGATGGAAAAATAATTTTCTAAAACTGATGAAAAGCGTAAATCCACAGACCCAAGGTACTAACCCAACTGCAGGCAAGATAAATTCAAAGAATCAACCACCTAAATACATTATAATCCAATTTCTGAGAACCAGAGAAAGAAATATAAAAGCAGTAGGATGGGAATACATTACATTAGGGCATCAATAATATGAATAATGGTTTACTTCACGTTAGAAACAATGGGACAAGAAAGACACTGAAACAAAATCTTCAACATGTTGTAAAAAACTATTGGATAAGAATTCTGTATCCATATTTTTCAAAAAGAAAGGAAAAAATCTTTTTTAAGGCAGAACCACAACAAAAAGCTGAGATTATGTCTCCAGCATACTTGCTATATAAGAATTACTAAGAGAAATTCTTCTGGATGAAGGGAAATAATGTGGAAACACAGAGATCCAGGAGAAAAAAATGAGCCCCAAAAGATGAATTATATGGAAAAACAAAAAAGATATTTTTCATAACATATATGCGTACACATATTAAAAATTATCTGTCGGGTGGGTGGTTTACCAGTTAAGGCAAATGTAGCATTTACATCATGTGGAAAAAAAATGCATGATAACAGAAGAAAAAGAGGTAAGAATAGACAAATTATAGTATTAGAAATCACAAAGCTATTTGGGAAGAAGTGGGAATAATTGGAAAATAATTAAGGGAATATTCTACTATGACAGAATGTTTTCTATTTTGTTTTGTGTGTTACATGGGGATATACAATTGTCAAAATTCATCAAACTAGAAACCTTAGATCTGTAGAGTTTATTTTATATAAATTATAAAAAAAAAATAAAAAATCAATATTGAATGCATCCAAATTCAACATGTCCATCACATTTATTTTCTTATTTTTATTTTTGGTTTCAAAGAAGTTAAACTAGTTACTAAATCAGTGGTTCTCAACCTTCCTAATGCTGCAACCCTTTAATACAATTCCTCATGTTGTGGTGACCCCCAACCATAAAATTATTTTCGTGCTACTTCATAACTATAATTTTGCTAATGTTATGAAATATAATGTAAATATCTGATATGCAGATATTAAGGCAAACACTGTGAAAGCGTCATTCAACCCCCAAAGGGGTCATGACCCATATGTTGAGAACCACTCTACTAAATGAAAAAAACAATTCTTTGCCAGTTTTTCTAAAATGAATCTGTAGCATCAAAGAATCCTATATAATAAAAGGCTAATATGCAAATAGACCAAATGGCAGACTAACCGAACAACCAGTTGCTATGATGTGCGCTGACCACCAGAGGGTGCATGCAGAACATGGTGGGCATCAGCTGCAGCAGGATGGTGAAGCAGTTGAGCTGGGGTGTCAGACAAAGGCAGGGTGCCAGTCGCTATCATCAGGGCAAGCCTACGGTGCTTACTGAAAATTCTTTGCTCCCACGCACCATGGTCCTACCTGGCTTTAACACCCACCGCCAATGCCAGAGCCGCTGTTTGCATCTGCTGACAGCACCGGCTCCAATCACCTGGCGCCATCAGTGGGTGCAAGTGGCAGCTGCTGGCCCCAATAACCCCTAGGGCTTCTCCACCTGCCCTTGTTCCTGAGGGGTGATTGGGACCAGCAGCTGCTTCTCACACCCACTGCTGGCGATGTCCCCACTCACACCCATAGCTGGTGCCAGGGCTGCCACTCACACTCGCTGCCGGCACCGGGAGCCAGTCCAAATCACTCAGTGCCATCAGTGGGTGTGAGAAGCAGTTGCCAGCCCCTGTTGCCCCTCAGGGCTTCTCCACCTCCCCCTGCTCCTGAGGGGCAATTGGGGCAGCAGCCACTGATCGCACCTGCTGATGGTGCTGGCCCTGATCGCACCCACTGCTGGCCCCAGCCCCAATCTCTCTGCGCTGTCAGTGTGTATGAGGCTGGGGCCAGTGCCACCAATGCATGAGAACAATGGCAGAGGGAGTGGGGCTGCCAACAGATGGGGGACCAGGGGCCATGATGGGAGGGGCTGGATAGAGATGAGGAGTATAAACTGAGAGCCAGCCCTGTGCCCACCACAGCCTCACAGCCCACAGTTCCTTTCAAGGTGCACACATTGAAGAACTGGGCCTATGTATATAAAAGTCTAATCTATATAGATAAAAGCCTAAGCAACCATTCGACCATTCAACTGTTTGCTATGATGTACACTGACCACCAGGGGGCAAATGCTCAATGCACAGGCCTGGAAATATGGAACAGTCTGATAAATCTCAGAGGGAAGGGGAAAAGGAGGAGGGTGGGAAGAGATTAACCAAAGATCTTAATATGCGTACTGGAGGCCCAGTGCACAGATTCATGCACTACTGGGGTCCTCAGCCTGGCTTGTAGGGATCTGGCTGAAATTGTCTCTCCAACAACCCCAAAGACTCTCAGATTGCAAGAGGGCACAGACTAGGCCAAGGGACCCTACCAGTGCACTAATCCATGCACCGGGCCTCTAGTAGAAATATAATATATGGTATTTGAAACAAAGAAATGAATAGAATAATAGCAATGACCTAATAAATGAAATGCAGCTTTTAAGGGTATTTTTAAATTAAATTTATTGGGGTGACATTGGTTGGTAAAATTATATAGGTGTGAAGTGTACAAATTCTATGATACATCTGTATATTGCATTGCATGCCAACCACACAAAGTCAAATCTTCTTCCTGCTTCTTAATAAGGTCTTTAAGTTTGCATTCATTATTCAGTAAATATAGGTTAAAATCTTATTTTTCAAGTTTTTACGTATTTATCCTTATCCTTTTTACTCCCATCATACTTCTTTTATATATTTTCTCATTTTTCTTTCTTCTCCTCCTGTCTTTCTTTTCATCTGATTTCTGCAGCTATTTACTTACCTGATTGCTGTCTTCAAACAACACTAAATTTTGTCACTTTCAACCAATTTTTTTGTTGGTCCTAATTCTAATACATCAAAATTAATACCTAATGCCTAATTCAACACATTTTGAAGAAATTGATGCAATTTTTTAAACAATGGGTCATTACTAGGGAATGAGAAGTTAATAATATAGGCAAATTTCTACTATGTCAAACAAGGAACTAAGTAAATTATGCTGGAGAATAAAAGGACCTGCATTTTAAATACTGGATTTTTGTTGCCATAATAACTTTGTGTCCACCATAAAAAATCCAAATTCATGTCTTAAGAGGCTATGGTTAAGTAGTTAACCATTTTTTACTCATTTTAATTATTAAAATGTCAATATGAAACCTAAATACCTTGAGATAAAATCTTATCTTACACTCAGATTAAGTGAAGCCTTAAATTATTATATCAATCATTTTAATATTGATTTCTTCAGTGCTTAATTTTATTTTTAATTGCTCAATTAAACTCACTGATGAGAACTCAAGTCTCAAAAATTATATTTTAATTTGAAATCATATATTAGATACACTTTATTAAGCATAATTTTATATCAGGAATATATATAAAATCATAAGAAAAAGCAAACAAATCTGAGGTTATGATTCTATTTATAATTTTCATATTTGAGAAGAAAAATGAACTAATATATAATAAATAATCTATTATTCTGTATAGATAAGCTTTTTTTAACTGACAGTCCTCTACTTGCTTCAGGAAAACAGATGAATGAAAAAGAATAAAAAAAGCTCTTCGGAGAGACAGCAAGATGGCGGCATAAGGTAAACACCGTAAATGCAGCCGTGAAAAACTATTTCAGAAAAACCACGAAAAGAACACACGGACACCACTCGCACCCACAGGAAGGCTGGCTGAGTGAAAATCCTACAACTAGAAAAGAGTCTGAGACTCAGAGGAGCAGCGGAAGCAAAGTACAGAGGTACGGAGGCGCGCGC
>PVJC01005967.1:0-56752 GCA_004026665.1 Murina feae | reverse complement strand
TCCAGGAATGCCTGTCCTGGGTCCACTGCCTGGCTCTGCCCTGGGGGCCTCTGCAGGGTATCCAGGAACCTTCATCCGCCCCCCAGGGGCCTCCACAGGGCGTGCGGGAGCGTCTGCTGCACAGTACAGAGAATCCGAAGCCAGTTCACTGCCCAGCTCCACCCTGGGTGTGTTCACTCAGCGGTGTGGGCCCACCAGGCGTGTGCAATCGTGGGCCCTCTGGTGGGAAACGTCCAGGCCTGCACTCACCAGCCTTCCCACCCCCCCAGTGCACGAACCCTGAAGGGGCTGTGGGCAGCCTGAAAATGGCTCTCAGCCCCTCACCCAGGCTGACCAGGCATGCCAGCAGGTTGACATCCCCCCCAAGGTGTCCCAGACTGCAAGAGGGCACAGGCCGGGCTGAGGGACCCCCACCCCCCGAGTGCACAAATTTTTGTGCACCGGGCCCCTAGTACAAAAATAATCTTAGTAGATGCAGAAAAAAAGCATTTGACAAAAATCAAAAGCCATTTACAAAAAATTACCTTAGCAAACTAGGAATAGATAGGATTTTCTTCAGCCTGATAAAACTCATTTATGTAAACATCTTCAGTAATATACTTAATGGTGAAATATTGAATATTTCCTCCTTATAATTAAGGAGAACATAGCAAGTCTCACTACTTCTTTCCAACATTTTTCCTGATCAATTTAATGAGATAAGGACAACTACTACTTTCAAGATTCGAAAATAATAATTAACATTTTCTTTATTTTAGGATGACTGTGCTGTATAATTTAAAATACAAAAAAAAATCAGAAGAAAAACTAAATTTATAAAATACTTTTAAAACAACATTATACAAACTTATATAGAAATCCATTGTATTTACTATATACTAGCAAAATTTTTGGAAAATAAAAAATTTTAAAGCATCAAAAATATAAAACATTTAAGGATAGATTTAATAAAATATGTACAAAATCTGTTAGCTGAAAAACTATGCAACATTGTTGTCAGAAGTTAAAGCAAAACAAAACATAAGTTAAGAAGAAAACCATATTAATGGATTAAAAAACTTAATATTGTTATTAGGGCAAGTATCCTAAATTGATCTCAATACAGTCAAAGTAATTCCATTAAAATTTGAGTAAGCTTCTTCTTTTAATTTGACAAACTGCTAGTCAAAATTACATGAAAAATATAATTACGTGACATAAACAAAATTATTTGAAAAAAACACATAAAAGGAATTACACTATTTTTAAGATCTACAATATAGTTATAGTAATCAAGGTAATGAGAAATTAGAATGAGAACAAAATTACAAGTTAATGTAACACAAGCTGTCCAAAAATATTACATATATACATACATAATTATTTTTATAAAGAAAATAACACAACAATTCATTATTAATAATACAAGAATAAACTTTGTGTTTCAAGTACTCACAACTGCAAACCTATTTTTTCCCCACACTGTGCATATATATATATATTTAACTATGAAGGAAAATATATTTGAATGCTTCTATTGAGTTCATAATCAGGAAAGAGAAAGGGCAAAATTTCATACAGGTACTGTCATAAGAGCTATATTTTTACATAGTGGTGTGTATATACTTCACCTACTTCAAAAACTTCACCTACTTCAAAATGATGGGATTAGAGAAGAGAAGATGAAAATTTTCAAAAACATTAAATGTTAGGAAGTTTTGAAATATGACATCACTGAACATCATTTATGGTGTTTTCTTTTTGAAATAAATTACATTGGTGGTAAAAAGGAACAACAAATATGAAGATAAATAGGTACCTCAATGTGTTCTGCGTACTTATCTTTGTTATTATAAAGTATTAAATAAAATTTTAGCCAAAGAGTGAAGTAAAGAACAGAGAAAAAAGTAGCAAATTTAAAGTTGTACATTACCAGAAAAAGACTCTTTTATTATTCCCCCAACCCTCCCACTCCCCTATAACTGAAGTTTTTATGGTCACATGAATTTTTTTTTCACAAAACCTAATCATCTTGTATGGTGCAGACGTTTTGGTGAAGTAAGTAATACTCTGTGTGATGCTCACTGAAAATGAGACCTGTTATCTACTCTTTTAAAAGTAAATATCACCAACCAGCAAAGCCAGACTTCACCCATAAAGAAAATTGATTGGCCTTTTTTATTTCCACAGTTTCATATTTGAAGAAGTGAATTATCTACAGGAAAAGTCATGTAGAAGTTCATGCTGAATAATGCAGAATGAATGCAGATTTTTTCCTATAAAATTTTTGTTTTCTCTAAGAAGGGTAATTCTGACTATTCAACACTCTCATGTTCAACTTTTTAAATTATATTATACCTATATTGATATTTAGAAAGTAAATCTTTAAAACAAGTGGCCACCTACATATAACAGACTAGAGGCTTGGTGCAAAAAATTTTGTACACTCAGGGGGGTCCCTCAGCCTGGCCTGTGCCCTCTCGCATCTGGGACCCCTCGCGGGATGTCCAGCTGCTGGCTTAGGCCCGCTCCCTGGAGGACCGGGCCTAAGCTGGCAGTCAGACATCCCTCTGGCAGCCCTGGAGCCCTCAGGGGATGTCCACTTGCCTGCAGGGAGCAGCCTTAAGCTGTAGATTTAGCACTGCTAAGGAGGCAGGAGAAGCTCCTGCCACCACTGCAGTACTGGCAGCTATCAGCCTGGCTTGTGGCTGAGCAGAACTCTCCCTGTGTGAGTGCAGTGACCACAAGGGGGCAGCTCCTTCATTGAGTGTCTGCCCCCTGGTGGTCAGTGTGTGTCATAGTGACCAGTCATTCCCAGTGGTTCTGCTGGTAGGGTCAATTTGCACATTACCCTTTTATTATATGGGATTATTATATAGGATACAGGCTTTGTGCACAAGTGGGGGCTGGATGGTTTGCCCTGAAGGGTGTCCGGGATCAGGGTTGGGGTCCCGCAGGGGTGCCTGGCCAGCCTAGGGGAGGGGCAGATGACTGTTTGCAGGCTGGCCACCGGTCCTTCAGGGTGGGGGGTCCTGCTGGGGTGCCTGGCCAGCCTGGGTGAGGGGCTGATGGCTGTTTGCAGGCTGGCCACAGCCCCCAGCACCCAAGTTCCCAGCAAGGCTGGCAGGTATCTGGGGTTTATTTATCTTCTATAATTGAAACTTTGTTGCCTTGAGCTAAGGCCACAGCCAGCCTAGGTAGGTGGGAAGTTTAGCTTCCTCCATCAGCGGGGCAAGCAAGCCTCCTGCTTGTTCCCGCTCCAGGGCTGCTGGCCACCATCTTGGCTGGATTAATTTGTATAGAGTCACTCTGATTGGTTGGTGGGCATGGCGATTGGATGCTGGGCATGGCTTATGTGTAGCAGAGTGTTGCCTAATTTGCATATTACTCTTTTGTTAGATTAGATTATATTTTTTTTTTCCTTAAATTAAACCACTTTAGGTATTTTAACTTGAAAAGCATACAAATGGCCACCCAATCTAAAAACAAACACATTGTTTGTGGGAAAAGAGTAAACTCGTCATATTGCTTTTTATACCAAATTTTATTTTCTAAAATTCTTTTTAGATACCTTGATTTGAACCAGGATACAGATTCAGATCTTAGTAATTTTGATGTATCAGACTGTGTACTGCTGTAGTTAATACAATTGCCGTGATATATGAAGGGGTGACTTTGACTTTCTGTAAAACTACAGTAACACTGAGCTTTACTATATATAATTTATTGCTTTATCTCATCTCTCAATGCTTCTGAAGGGAATTACATCTCTATGCATATGGTGCAAAGTCACCACAAGCTTACTAAAGCTATTTACTCTCCAGTTATTCTCTACCCTTAATTTAAAACCAAGAAGGAAGATAAAACCACAGTAAAATATTTCCCAGGGATCTACATTCTTTCTTAAATGTGTCTTTAAAATTTTATAAGGAAATAACTGCCTTATTTTTACTAAAGTGAAGGACACAGTTTAATTTCTTATTACAGACTATTTTTGTGATCAGTGGAAAAAGGCCAATAGACAAATGCAGAGGAAATAAATATCTTTAATGGACAAAAAGGACATAAGATTAAAGGATATGAAGACAATTTTATAAAGTATGGAATCTAGCAGAACTCTTGTTTTGTTGTTTCAATTCCAGCACAGGTGTCACATTTCTGATGATAACACACTTCTAGGGTGAGGATCATGTATGCATGTTCATGCTTCCCATTTTTAATCTTCTCTGAAGGATAGAGTTATTCCTCTGTAACTATTCTCAACCTTTTCATGAAGAATACAGTTTTTAATTATCTGGTGCCATTTTTTGTAGTTCAACCAGGAGTGAAGCATGAATCCACTGTACCAAGGACATGAGGCTACTCACATCTCTGTGTTTTTATCAGCTTATCAGGTAGCAAGCCAGGAATTGCCAACCATAAAGAATAATCTGTCACAAGTTATCTCCAGGGTCCCCAAGCTCTGAGTAGCCCAGGTCACTTCTGGACATCCAATCCCAATTTTAGAGAACTCATTGACTCCTAGATGTTTGGCTATCCATTCAAAATAAAATCTCAGAAACAGAGAAGTAAAATATTCTTGGCATTTTCTTTTGATTTTATTTAAATAAATCACATTTGAAATGAGTTGTTTCTGCAGAGGTATAGATATTTTCAAAAAGAGAATAAAAAGTTGTCACTTTTCAAAATACGGCTTCAATACAGCTGAAGAAAACCAATATACCTTATTTCATCATATCTAAGACACTATTGAATGTGAGGACATCATTATTTTAATACTACTAAGAAACAAAGAATAATGCTGACAATTAAATAATGGTTTGCCATCTTTATGTCAGACATGTTAACAAAAAATATGTAAATCTTTGAACTGAAGGAATAAAAGTATATCTTTAAGAAATAACTATAAAAATGAAGGATCTTGGAGACAAAATGGCAGCGGTATAGACAGATGTGTCCCAAGCCTTGTCCCAGAGCAGATAGGGTGAGCAGCTGAAATGAATAACATCCAGCCTGAATTGGCAAAGGAGACTCAGCTGGGCAACAGTTTGCAGCCAAGAAAGGCAGAGGATCCCTGAAAAAAGGTAAAATCAAGGATCTGGGAAGGAGAGTCTGCCAGACCTCTGAGCCCTAAGGGTCAGAGGGAATATGCATGGCACTGGCACCAAATCATGTCCCTCAGGACAGGCACAGGGTCTGGCTGTGGAAAAGAAGGTCTGCAGGACTACTGGAAGGCAGGGGATTCTAGATCTGGGTCCATCGTCAGGGAAGGCTAAAGAGGAGAGCTGGCAGGAGAGGAGTACACAGAGGCGTAGCCTTTCCCCCTCAGTGGCCTATGCCTTTCTTCATTGAGCCTAGCACATAGGACCTTTGGGATACAGACACTTACCTGTGGCTGGAGTGTGGGAGAAGTTGCAGACTTGTGTAATCTGGGGAGAAAGGATTGTCCAGGAGAAGGGACAGCAAGTTTGGCATTGAGTCATGCCTGAACCTGGGACCTGGGAAGCCATTTTGTCCTAAAGATATATCCCCTCCCTCCACTATCCAGACAACCAATATAGCCACACCCAGATTCCACACTGAATGGTACAAAGGATTAAAAAAAAATCTAAATAGTCCCTGAGAATCCAAAGGGACTGGCCTGAAGAGAGACCTTCAGTCCCAGCAACAGGAACCTGAGAAATAGTACAGTACAGAAGACTGGGATCTTAAGCCAGCCAACGGAACAATGCTTCATTTTTTCATTTTTATTTTTATTTTTTTATTATTTTGTTATCTCTTTTTTTCTTCTTTTTTCTTTGTTTTCCTGTTTTTGTTTGTTGCTTTATTTTCTATTTCTTTTCATATTATTTTTTCCATCACTCTATCTTATTTTATTTTTATTTGCTATTTTTATATCATTTTTGAAATCAATCTTTTTATAAATTTATTATTATTATATTATTATTTTCTTCTCATTATCTTTCGTGTTATCCACTCATCCCCTTTTCCCCTTTCTCCTTCCTCTATATTGAACTGAAATCCTCCCCATATTCATCCAATTCTTAACTTTATTTTCTGTATATAAGCTCAGCCTCGACAGATTCTGCCCCCACCCTCTTTGCTGGGGGTTTGGTGTTTGTATTTTGTTTGATCTGGTTTTGTTGTTTTTGTTTATCTATTGGTTCTGTGGTGATATATATATATTTTTTTCTCCTTTTTCTTCCTTTTTATTTTCTCACTTATTTTTTCCTCTCTCTTCAATATAACTTATGCTCTTTTTTTTCTCCCCTAATTCTCTTTTCTCAGGTGGTCATTTATAGTGGGGTTATTGTTGTCATGAGTACATTTGCGCTTTGTTCCCTCTGTGTTGTGTCTTATTGAAGTAAACTTTATCCTGTCTGGTTAGGTGCTAGAGAGCAAGCCTCATAACCAGATACCTGGAGAGGAAACTCCATCCATGAACAGGTCAATGACACCACAGACCCAAATACAGAGGCAGGAAAAAGGTGGCAGTGAGGGAGAGAATATGAGTGAGGGAGCAAAGAAGGAGTGTGTGGTCATGTGGGATGTGTGTGTGTATGTCAGTGAGGCACAGTTAAATCCTGCAGGACCTTCGGGGCAGGCTAACTGGGCTCACTTAACTAGGCAGCCTCTGCTACCATTGTAAATAGTATCAGACCAGCTCATTCTCAGAGGCCTAGCCTTTTGAAGGGGAGAGCTGCTGTAACTGGGAGCACAGCCTCACTTCCACCCAGGGTGCCCTCAGATAGCACCTGGGACTCTACAATCACTCTTGTCAGGGACCTGCCACCTCAGCTGTGGTCCCACAGTCAACAAGTCTCCAGCCACCCTGGGCACAGGCGCCTGTGAGTTTTGAAGCATGCTCCCCTTTGATCAGTCTAATGCCTTAGCCCAGGGAACTGCAACCACATGAGCAGCAGACACGTGAGAAGCCCACTCCTTTCCAAAGAGCAGCAGCCTGCCCCAGGCCTAAGAGCAGAAGCCTCACATGGCCTGCCCCTGTCCAAAGAGCAGCAACTGTATGAGTGGCCTGCTCCCCCATCTGAGGAGCAGCAACCATGCAATCAGCCTGCCCTATCCTAGGAGCATCACCTGCATAAGCAGCCTGCCCACAATTGAGGAGATGCAGCCCCACACAACCCACCCCTGTTAGAGGAGCAGCAGCCCTGTGCAGCCCACCCCATCTGAGGGACAGCAGCAGTGTGCAGCCGGCCCAGATCCAAGGAGCAACAGCAATGTGAGCAGTCCATCCCTGTCCAAGGAGCAGCAGTCGTGCTCAGCCCACCCCCATCTGAGGAGCAGAAGCCTCGTGATCATCCCACTCCTGTCCAAGGAACAGCAGCTTTGTGAACAGCCTCCCCCACCAGCCAGAGGAGACACCAATGCTGCAAATATCACCCACCAGGGAAGCTGCTGTAAACAGAGGAGCAGCCACTTCTGTGACCACACAAGGAGTAACCACAGCCTGAGGAGCTACTGCTACCCAAGGAGCAGCTCCTGCACAACTTGATATTTTGATCAGTCAGTGAGACCAAAATTGGGTAGACAAAGAAATACTCAAAGGAAAGAAAAGGAGGAATCATTAGAAAAGCAGCTAAGTGAAACAGAGGCATCCAATATGTCAGAAAAAGAACTTAGAATAAAGGTCCTACAGTTCATAAACCAGATGGAGGAAAAAATCAACAACTTATGTAAGAATCAAGAAGAAATAGATGAAAAGATCAATAACTTATGTAAGAATCAAGAAGAAATGAAGTGTGATATAGCTGCAATAAAAAACACCATGCAAAGTTTCAACAGTGGATTAGGAAAAGCTGAATTAGTGAATTAGAAAACAGAGAAGCAAAACACACCCAAGCTGAACTACAATTGTAGAAAAAATTAAAAGACAGGAGGAAAGCCTAAGGGAGCTATGGAACAACATGAAAGAAGCAACATACAAATAATAGGGGTCCAAGAACAACAGGAAGAGGAACAAGGCTTAGAAAACCTATTGAAGAAATAATGTCAGAAAACTTCCTTGAGGTGGGGAAGAAAAAAGTCACTCAAGCACAGAGAGGCCCAACCAAGATGAACCTGAAGAGACCCACACCAAGACACATCATAATTACCATGGCAAATGTTCAGGACAAAGAGAGACTCTTAAAGGCTGCAAGATAGAGACAGAAAGTTATATACAAGGGACCTCCCATTATATTATCAAATGACTTCTGAACAGAAACACATCAGGCCAGAAAAGAATGGAAGGAAATTTACAAAGTAATACAAAGCAAGGGGCTGAATCCAAGAATACTCTATCCAACAAGGCTATCATTCAAAATAGAAGGGGAAATAAGAACCTTTGCAGACTAAAAAAGACTAAGGGAGTTTATCTCCACCATGCAAGCAATGCAAGAAATGCTAAAGGGACTTATGTAAAAAGAAGAAATAAAAAGCTAAGAAAGAAAACAGGAACAAAAAATAAAAATGTACCTTTCAATAATAACTTTAAACATAAATGGACTAAATGCTCCAATCAAAAGACATTGAATGACTGAATGGATAAAAAAAAAATGACCCATATATATGCTGTCTATAAGATAGCAACTCAGAATAAGGGACTCACACAGTCTGAAAGTGAAAGGATGGAAAAATATCTTTCAGGCAAATGGAAATGAAAAAAGAGCTGGGGTGGCAATACTTATATCTGAAAAAATAGACCTCAAAGTGAAGGCCATAACAAGAGATAAGGAAAGCCACTTCATAATACTGAAGGGATCGATACAACAAGAGGATGTGACCCTGATAAACATATATGCACCCAATGGAGGAGAACCCAAATACATAAAAAAAAACTCTTGGAAGATACCAAGGGAAAGATCAACAACAATACAATCATAGTAGGGGACTCTAATACACCACTGACATCACTGGATAAATCCTCTTAAAAAAAAATTAGCAAAGAAACAGCAATCCTAAATGACTCACTAGATCAAATGGACTTAATTGACATCTTCAGACATTTTACCCCAAAGCCATGGAATATACATTCTTCTCAAGTACATATGGGACATTTTCAAAAATAGACCACATATTAGATCACAAGCAAAGTCTTCCCAAATTAAAGAAGATTGATATCATATCAAGCATTTCCTCAGATCACAATGGCATAATCTAATCTCATAAAAGAGTGATATGTAAATTGACCCTCACTCCATTATACCTAAGCCACACCCACCAGCCAATCAGAATGGCTGTATGCAAATTAACCCAGCCAAGATGGAGGCCAGCAGTCACAGAGCTGAAGCAAACAGGAGGCTTCTGTTGCACCAGCAATGGAGGAAACTGCCTGCCTAGGCTGGCTGGGTCTCTGCTCACAGCAACAATGTTTCAATTATAGAAGCCATGGAGCTGAAGCAAACAGGAGGCTTCATTGCCTGCCTAGGCCTCTGCTTAAGGCAACAAAGTTTCAATTATAGAAGATTAATAAACCCCAGAAACCTGATTCCAGCCAACCTCGCTGGGACGTAGGGTCAATGGGAGCCTGAAAATGGCCCTCAGCCCCTCACTGAGGCTGGCCAGGAACCCTATTAGGGAACTGAACACTGAAGAGACTGTGGGCAGCCTGAAAAGGGCCCTCAGACCCACACCCAGGCTGGCCACACCCCTTTGGATTGAGGGTCCCCACTGGGGGGCTTGGCCAGTCTGCAAACAGTCATCATCCCCTCACCCAGGCAGGCCAGGAACACTAGCAGGTGGATATCCACCGAGGGGTTCCACACTGAGAGTGCACAGGTCAGCTGAGAGACTCCACCCCCCCCAAGTGCACAAATTTTTGTACACCGTGCCCCTAGTATGATAAATAATTTACAATAAAAACAATCCAAAAAATTCAAATACTTGGAAGCTGAAAAGCATGCTATTAAAGAATGATTGGGTTACCAAAGAGATCAAAGAAGAAATTAAAAACATCCTGGAAACTAATGACATTAAAAACACAACAATCCAAAATCTATGGGACATAATGAAAGCTAAGTGAAACAGACACATGCAATATGTCAGAAAAATAATTCAGAATAAAGGTCCTACAGTTCATAAACCGGATAGAGGAAAAAAAATCAACAGCTTATGTAAAAATCAAGAAGTCCTGAGAGGGAAGTTTATAGCTCTACAGGCCTACTTCAAAAAACCAGTAAAAAATGGTAATAAATCATCAAACTCTACAACTCAAAGTATTAGAAAGAGAGCAACAAAAAAAGTCCACAGTATCTAGAGGGGAGGAGATAATAAAGATCAGAGCAGAAATGAATGACATAAAGACCAAAACAAAACAAAACAAAACAAAAACAAACAAACAAACAAGCAAAAAACAATAGAGAAGATCATTGAAACTAAGAGCTGGTTCTTTGAAAGGATAAACAAGATTGATAAACCTCTAGCCAGGTTCACTAAGAAACAAAGAGAGAGGACCCAAATAAACAAAATCAGAAATGAAAGAGGCAAAATAACAACAGATCCCACAGAAATGCGTAGGATTGTTAAAAATTACTATGGTAAACTCTATTCTAACAAACTAGACAACCAGGATGAAATGGACATATTCCTAGAAAAATACAACCTTTCAAAACTCAATCAGGGATATTCTAAAAATCTCAATAGGCCAATAACTATGGAAGAAATGGAAGTATTCATCAAAAAGCTTCCAGCAAACAAAAGACCGGGGTCAGACAACTTTACAGGGGAGTTTTACCAAACATTCAAGGAAGAACTAAAACCTATCCTCCTCAGAATATTCCAAAAAATTCAAGAGGAGGAACACTTCCAACCATATTGTATGAAGCCAGCATCACCCTAATACCAAAGCCAGATAAAGAAAACACAATGAAAGAAAATTATAGGCCAATATTCCTCATGAACATAGATGCCAAAATTCTCAACAAAATTCTAGCAAATCGGATCCAGCAGTACATCACAAAGATTATTGTTGGAGTCCCTTACACGTCCAGCGTGGTTCAAGGTTCCTATTCAGGGTTCAAGTTCTGAAGGAGGCTGCACACAAAATGAAGAGAGAGAGAGAGACTAGAAGAGAATCAATTTGGAAACTGGGGGACCAGGCGTGGCATCTTTCCTCTACCAGGGTAGATTGCCCACTGGTGCCTGGTTCTCACCAGCCTTTTATTGAGTCTCTGAGAAAACAACCATATCCTTAGGCAGGAAATTCAGACAAAAATAGGCAGAAAGAATTTACATGTAAGTAACAAATAGGGGGTTTGCTTTAACTAACAATGTTTCAACTTAGTGGGTGCAAAGCTCTGACCTTTCAGAGCAACCAAGGTTGGTGAAAACAATCTGCTTCTATACATCATGACCAAGTGGGATTCATCCCAGGGATGCAAAGATGGTACAATATCCACAACTCAATAAACATGATACATCATATAAATAAATTGAGAGATAAAAATCACATAGTCATATCAATTGATGCAGAAAAGCATTTTACAAATTCTAACACCTTTTCTTGATAAAAACTCTCAGCAAGGTGGGAATAGAAGGATCATTCCTCAACATAATAAAAGCCATATATGACAAACCCACAGCCAACATTGTATTTAATGGGCAAAAACTAAAACCATTTACCCTAAGAACAGGAACAAGACAGGGATGCACACTTTCACCACTTCAGTTCAATATAGTACTGGAAGTACTAGCCGTTGAGATCAGACAAGAAGAAGAAATAAGAGGCACCCAAATTGGAAAAGATGAAGTAAAACTGTCCTTATTTGCAGATGGCATGATACTGTACATAGAAAACCCTAAAGACTCTGTCAAAAATTATTAGACTTAAAAAATGAATTCAGGAATGTAGGAGGATACAAAATTAATGCCAAAAAATCTACGGCATTTCTATACACCAATAATGAACTTACAGAAAGAGAGACAAAAAAAAATTCTCATTTACCATCGCACCAAAAAAAAATTAATATACCTAGGAGTAAATTTGACTAAGGAACTAAAAGACCTACACACAGAAAACTACAGAACACTGAAAAAGGAGATAGAGGAAGCCATAAAAAGATGGAAAAAGATGCCGTGTATATAGATTGGTAGAATCAACATCATCAAGATGTCCATACTACCCAAAGCAATCTATACATTCAATGCATTCCCCATTAAAATACCAATGGCATATTTCACAGACCTAGAACAAACTTTCCAAGAATTCATCTGGAATAAAAAAAGACCCCGAATAGCTGCAATGATCCTGAGAAAGAACAAAGTAGTAGGGATCTAAATACCAGTTATCAGCTGTATTAGAAAACCACTGTCCTCAAAACAGCCTGATACTGGCACAAGAACAGAAATATAAACCAATGGAATAGAATAGAGAACCCAGAAATTGACCCAAACCAATATGCTCAATCAATATTTGACAAAAGAGGCAAGGCAGCCTCTTCAATAAATGATGTTGGGAAAATTAGACAGATACATGCAAAAAAATGAAACTAGATTACCACCTTACACTATTCACCAAAATAAACTCAAAATGGATAAAGGACATAAATTTAAGATGAGAAACCATAAAAATACTAGAGAAATCCACAGACAGCAAAATCTCAGACATATGCCAAAGCAATTTCTTCACTGATACCTCTCCTAGGGCATGGAAACTGAAGAGAAAATAAACAAATGGGACTACATCAAAATAAAAAGCTTTTGCACAGCAAAGGAACCCATCAACCAAACAACAAGAAAGCCCACTGCATCGGAGAACATATTTACCATTGTTATCTTCGATAAATGTTTAAATCTCCAACATTTACAGGGACCTCATGCAACTTAACAAAAGAAAGATAAACAAGCCAATCAAAAAATAGGCAAAGGACCTAAATAGATATTTTTCTAAAGAGAACATTCAGAAAGCCAAGAGACATATGAAAACATGCTCAAAGTCACTAATTATATGAGTGATGCAAATCAAAACAATAATGAGGTATCCTCTTACACATGTCAGAATGTCTATCACCAACAAATCAACAAACAAAAAGTGCTGGCGAGGATGTGGAGAAAAAGGAACCCTCATGCACTTCTGGTGGGAATGCAGACTGGTGCAGCCACTGTGAAGAACAGTATGGAGTTTCCTCAAAAAATTAAAAATGTAACTTCCATCTGACCCAGTAATCCCACTTCTAAGAATATATCCCAAGAAATCAAAAACACTAATCAGAAAAAATATATGCACTTCTATGTTCCTAGAAGCACATTAAGATGTGGAAACAGCCTAAGTGCCCATCAGCAGATGAGTGGATTAAAAAACAGTGGTACATCTACACAATGGAATACTATGCTGCTGTAAAAAAAGAAGGAATTCTTACCATTTGCAGCAGCATGGATGGAATTGGAGAGCTAAGTGAAATAAGCCAGTCAGAGAAAGATAAATATCACATGATCTCACTCATTTATGGAATATAATGAACAACATAAACTGATAAACAAAATTGGTCCAGAGACAGAGAAGCATGGATTAGATAGTCAAACTTCAGAGGGAAGGTAGGGGTGGGTGGGGTAAGATGGAGAGATCAACCAAAGGACTTGTATGCAAGCATATAGGCCTAACCAATGGACACAGACAACATAGGGGTGAGGGCATGAGTGGGGGGGATTGGGAGTAATGTGGGGATAAGGACACGTATGTAATAACTTAATCAATAAAGAATTTTAAAAAGCAAAACAAACAAACAAAAAACAATGAAACCAGAGTTTGTCTATGCACAATCTTAGGAATGGGAATGTAGAGCAGTAACCTTTCTGGTATATGGTACCCAAAAGATCTTCAATGATTAGAGTGACTTCCAGAAAAGGCCTGACTCATGCTTGATTAGATGGAATACATAGTACCACAAATAACTTCAATGATTAGGGTGACTCAGACTTATTGACCAAAAGAGCCTAACTCATGCTTTATTAGATGGACTATATGGAGCTCACATTGACTCTTGTTATATGCTATCATGGTGCAGCCTTGGTCATTTGGGTCTTTTGAATACTGTGGAATCTTAAAGGGTGTGGAGGGAAAAATGGTGTTTACCTTTTATTTGGTAGTGGTAGATGGGTGGGAGGGGTAGAGGTGGTGATTGGTGGCAGAAGCTGCCCAGGCAGAGATATTAGGTACTCACGCACAAAGTAGTGTCCTATTTTTTATTTAGTTTTGGAAAAAATATCTGTAGAAAACATAAAGTTTGCTGTGTTTTTATTATGTGTTTTTTTCAGAAGAGACTTCTGAAAAGTACAGCTCTGAAAACTTATGAGTGTGCAGATATACGTAATTCCTATTATGAACATTGAATCACTTTTGTGCAGGTGGTAATTAGAACACATTAGAAAGTGGTTAGACATCATTTTAAGATAATTCAGTACAATAGAAGCTATAGATAGAAGAAACATGCTGATATTTTTTAAGACTGAAATAAAAGTATTTTTCTTTAAACGGTATCTGATCATTATAGATAGGAAATTTCAGGACAATAAATTACAAATAACAATAAAAATATTATAGAATATCTGACCTCAGAAATTTGCTGAGTCAACATCTGGAAAACATAATTTCTGATGTTTTTTTATAAGCATATGCATGAAGAAGGAGAGATTGGTGAGATTTTTATGGGAAATGAGCTATAGTATGCATATTATTTTAGAAAAAATATTTATTTCATTAAAATTTAACAACTACCACTACTGAAGTATAAGGGTAGGAATTGCTGAATTTAAGGTAAATGTTTATAAATACATACACATACAATGTCAAGAATATGGAATTTAAATATGTTCCTCTAAAGTTAAGAAAATAATGAAAATAGTGCTACTATCATCATGTGTCTTTTAACTATAAATTTCAAATTAGATTGCAATTATCGATTCCTTGTTTTAAAAACATAGTAATCTTAACCATACAATATGCTTTGTTAATTTACATTCTATTAAACACAATTTCAATCATTTCTAGCCACCTATATACATAGACCAATGAAATCGAACAGAGAACCCAGAAATCGACCAAAGCCACTATGCTCAATTAATAGTTGACAAAGGAGTAAAGAACATATAATGGAGTGAAGATAGTCTCTTCAATAAATAGTGTTGAGAAAATTGAGCAGATACGTGCAAAAAAATGACACTAGACACCAACTTACACCATACACTAAAATAAACTCAAAATGGATAAAGGACTTAAATGTAAGATGTGAAACCATGAAAATACTAGAAAAATTCAAAGGCAGCGAAATTTCAGACATATGCCCTAGCAATATCTTTACTGATACAGCTCCTAGGGAAACTAAAGAGAAAATAAATAAATCGGACTACATAAAAATGAAAAGGTTCTGCACAGCAAAAGAAACATCAACAAAAGAACAAGAAAGCCCACTGCATGGGAGAGCATATTTGCCAATGTTATCTCCAATAAGGGTTTAATTTCCAAAATTTATAGGGAACACATATAACTTTACAAAAAGAAGATAAATAATCTAATCCAAAAATGGTCAAAGGATCTAAACAGACACTTTTCAAAAGAGGGCATACAAAAGGCTGAGAGACATATGAAAACATGCTCAAAGTCACTATTCATCCGAGAGATGCAAATCAAAACAACAATGAGGTATCATCTCACACCTGTCAGAATGGCTTTCACCAACAAATCAACAAACGACAAGTGCTGGAGAGGATGCGGAGAAAAGGGAACACTCGTGCACTGCTGGTGGGAATGCAGACAGAGGAAGCCACTATGGAAGACAGTATGGTGTTTCCTCAAAAAATTAAAAATGGATCTCCCATTTGACCCAGTGATCCCACTTCTAGAAATATATCCTAAGAAATCAGAAACACCAATCAGAAAGGATATATGCATCCCTATGTTCATAGCAGCACAATTCACCATAGCTAAGCTTTGGAAACAGCCTAAGTGCCCATCAACAGATGAATGGATTAGAAAGCTGTGGTACATCTACACAATGGAATACTATGCTGCAGTAAAAAGTAAGAAATTCTTACCATTTGCAACAGCATGGATGGAACTGGAGAGCATTATACTAAGTGAAATAAGCCAGTCAAAGAAAGATAAATATCATGTGATCTCACTCATTTGTGGAATATAATGAACAACATAAACTGATGAACAAAAATAGAACCAGAGTCATAGACGCATGGAACAGATTGTCCAACCTATGAGGGAAGGTGGAGGGTGATGGGGTAAGAGATTAATCAAAAAACTTGTATGCATGCATGTTAGCATAATCAATGGACACAGACAGGGGGAGGGAGAATGAGGGCATGTGCTTGGGGGCTGGTGTCCAGGGAGTGGTCAATGATAGAAAAAGGAGACTTATGTAATATCTAATCTAATAAAGGCATAATATTGAAATTAACCGTTTCTCCAGGATGTTTAAGCCATGTCCACCAGCCAGTCAGAGTGGCTGTATGCAAATTAGTCCATCCAAGATGGTGGAGGCCGCAGCCCTGGAGAAGCCGGAGAAGCCGTGCAACGCACAGGCCAGCAACCACCAGGGGAGGAGCAGGGCACCGGCAATGGAGGCCTGGAAATAGATTCGGTGGAAGATTAGAGGCAGCAGGGCAGCCTCGGGGTTGGGGGAACAAGCCAGCCCCGGACAGAAGCTGAGGCCTGGAAATAGGTGCAATCGGGGCTACGCCTCGGTGTGTGCCGTGTGCCCTAATGGATTCCTGGTGGCTGGGCAGCCTTGGGGGTGGAGGGACTGAGCCAGCTCCGCTGTGTCAATCTGCTGGATCACAGAGATGAGATTCAAGACTAAGTTTTTTTGGACTCATTCCCCAAAACTTTTTATTCTCCTTAGCTTTCTTTTTATCATAGACTCCCAGATTCTTTAAAAGCGAATCACATAGCAAACCTCAAATTACTAAGATTTGTTGGGAATATGATATTGTGGTAAATTATATTTCAGTTTAACTGAAACAAACAGGAAACCCTTTGATTTCAAAACGTATCATTAAACACTCCTTTACAATGTATTAGTCAACTTCCTTGACCTTCACAGGACATTATGCAAAAAGTAATTGATTCTTCCTTGGATGACTGAGGTTGTTTAGGATCTCAGTGTTACTATTATAAGGCGGGACTATCGACACTGTATACAGTAGTTGTGGGTGACTATACCCAAACATTAGAACATAGTCTATATTTTAAAACTGTTCAAGAAAATATCATTAATTTGTAATATCACACTTTTTTGGTAATGAGCTGTTTTTATGGAAATAGAGGAAGCAGCATGTCTATATATATAGAACCATATGAAATATAGTTTTATATAATGGCAAATATATTTATTATTTAATAAATTATTAAAAGCACATATTATATACTATATAAATATTTATATAATACATACAATATATTTATATGATGTTTATTAATAACACATATTACATATGCATTATAAGATTATATATACATTTACTGTAATATGTTTATAGTTGTATTTAAATTACTACTTGTTAATATTTTAATGTAATATACTTCATTTTTGTTCTCTGGTACTTTAACAAAGCAGAGTATTGAAATAACAAAAAGGTGAATCTATTAACACTGAGTATGCAACAAAATGCATAAAAATTAGCTAAATAGATATTCTACTTAAATAACACAAGTGGACATACCTTCTATGACATGTATTATGACTAATACACCATATGAAATATCTAAAATATGCTTACACTAATAATTTCAAGATTTGTTTTTTATGTAAAGACTATCTGGAGAGATGGTGAAAGCTGTGCCGGTTATATTGCATTTTTTTCCAGCTAGACATTCAGAAATTTCTAAAAATTTGATTCCATTTCTCATTTTTCCCTCACATATTTGGCAACTTGTAAACACAACTAAAAAAGCACTCTGATAAACTGTAGTTTGCTTGTATTTTGACAGTATTTCAACTGATGGCTTTCACATCCTATTCTGTGATAAGAAGTTTTCATTACCATATATATTTTAGGTTCCTTGATAGCTCAGGGAAAAAAAGAACTAGTAAAAATATCTTAAAACTCTCTCATGCTCTTATCTTTCAAAAGGGAAGCATGTGCTGAGTAGATGAATTAAAAGGAGATAGGGAAGCCAGACTGCAGTTTCACAGAAGCCATTGATCTTTACAAATTAGACTGACAACAGAGATCCATTAAAGTCCACAGTATAATGAAAAAAATTCCTATCCTTTGGCCTTTCTTTGATCTCCACTCTTACTGATTCTGATTCCTCTCTTTCATACTCTCCTGTCCTTCAGAAGAGAGGCTAAATGCTGATGAGGTAATGCCCGTTACAAACCTCTTTCGATCTCATTTGAGAAATGACTCTAATTCCAAACATTAATTTTTGGTACCTATCTGAATAGCAATAAGCTTGCTATATCATTGATTATGCAGTGGAGAAGAATCAAGACAGCAAAAGAGAGGGGCTGCTCATTTTAATACAGCTACGCCCATTCAATGAATTCCATGATGACTTAAAATAAAGCACCCATGTCCGTTTGTTACACCACTTATCATAATAAAGCATTTATCACTTTCTACATTTCATTGTTTCTATTTGTTTATAGTTTACTCTTACTGAAAGGTAAGCTTCGTAAGGTTAGTAACCAAGTCATTCCAGGCCTCCTGAACTCAAGTCCTGGCCAGAGTACCACTCATTTGCTTAGTCATTTGAGTAATTTCTGAATGCTTGCAAGAAGGCAAGTGTGCTGTTTCAATAAGTGACTTACTTTGATGAGTAACAGATGTGATTGAATGTGATGTAAGCTGCAAAACAGAGAAAAGGCCTGCAATGAAAAAAATGCCCCTTCATTCTCCAATGGGCACAGACACAGGAGGAAATCATCTGGACCCTCTGCTCCTCAAACAGTTTTATCTATTATAACACTTACCTGATTGTGTCCTAATCCATCATGCCTTTAAGGTGAGACTGCAAGGCTCTTAGAGACAGGGATCCTATCTCATTCATGATTCCTCTCTCAATGCCTATTTTAGTGCTTGTTAAGAGTAGAAGGTCAGTTATATCTGTGTCCCTGTGTATGTGTGTGTGTGTGTAGGTGTGTATGTACTTCTATTTATTTACATACATGAGGTAATGAGACATAAACTATTTTGGAAATATAACACAGTAAGTCATGGAGGCTGCTTCTCACCTGCCTGATAGGGAAATGGATTCAAGAATCAGAAGCAAGGCTTCTGGTGTGGGGCTCTGTGGTTGGTCCCATGCTTAGCACCTTCCATCTGAAGCTCATTCATCCTTGTCACTCAGGGAGGTGACATCAAACATTGCATAAGTGCATTTGAGTCTGTATGTCCTTAGTGTGCCTCTTGCTTCCTTTGCTTATGAGCTGGAATTATTTGAGGAAGACTTTAACCTCTCTGATTTTGAATTCTCTATCTATTAGTGAAATTGTAACGCCTAGCCCAGAGGGTGTGGCTCAGTTGGTTGAGCATTGTCCTGTGCATCATGAGGTCACTGGTTTGCTTCCCAGTCAGGACACATGCCCAGGTTGTGGGCTTGATTCCCAGTAGGAGGGTGCAGGAGGTAGCCAATCAATGTTTCTCTGTCATAGATATTTGCAATATCTAGCATACAATAAACACTCTAGGAGCATCTGCTACTACCAGCCTGACCTGAGTGGAGACTGCAATTCAGGGGTGAGAAATGTGCATTTGACCTTGCAATTATGAGAGAGATCTGTGGTAATTTTACTAGGAATTAAGGTAGTATGAGGCAGTACTTCAACATTCAGGACCAAGTTAATAACCTCAGGCTTGTGAGTTTCCCCAAGGAACAGAGTCATACAGATGTGCCCAAGAAGTGGAAGTTTGGGAACTGAGTCATATATCACATGGCCTGAAAAAAAAAGTAACTTAATTTGGGACTTAGAACCCTGAATCACTCGTCTCTTTCTGGAAATTTTGGGATCTGATTAGACTATTCCAAGCCACAAATATCTTGAGTATAATAGCATAAAAATTTGTACCACATTTATAAATCTTGTGATCATCGATAGCATTTTACTTTTCTTTTTAAAAAGCAAACACAGATATGTTGCAGATTTGTTCTTCTTTGTATTTCTTTCAGTTCTGAGGTTAAAACAAGCAGATACTTTAGTGTCTCTTCTCTCTATTAAGCTAATCACATTTTTCACTTTAACTTCTTCCTTGTGACTGCATCCTTGGCAATTTTGGGAAGTATTTTCTCAGCAACACAACTTCCTATATAGCATTTCAACAACATTTTCCAACATCTGAGCAGATTGTTAAAAAGGTAGTTAATAATGAATAGAAAATATTGACCAAAGTTTTACAAACTAACATAGGAATACTTATACGTAATTCTTCTCTCATAATATAAATACCAAAGTATATTTTTGAATTGGCATTTTTGAATTGGTGCTAGTCTTGGGGGGTATCGGGAAAAATATACTCCATATCAAACATCTGAACACAAATTTAAAATTAATTATACAGAGTTTGGGGCAATAAAAAATTTATAATATCTGATTTATAATTTATAATTTGATATTAATTCCAAAAGCATGAAGAAACAAGTTAAACCTTTCTTATAGATTTTAGCACAAATTAAAATGAAAGCATTTAATTGGGATTTTGGACTGCTGATGGAAAGTATCTAACTTGGTGTTATTAATATAGAGTTAAAGCAATGAATGAATTTGTTGTCATTCCTTATGTTTCCTCTATGCAAAGCCAAATATTAAAATAATTTTTCAAGACCAATGTTTAATTCATTTCTAAGTATCTTCTCCCTAATATTCTAAGGCCAAACCAGAGTCCTTAGCATTATTTTCTCAAGCAACTCTTGCAGTTGGTGTTGTGCAGGCAGCTTCAAGGAGAAAAGTATTGCAAACCTGGGAATGGGATGTTATAATGATTCTCTTCGTATCCCATTCTTGGCTCAAATATGAACATAATAGAAGTTAATGCCAGAGGAGTGTGTCCTGCAAAAATCTAAAAGTAGGAGTCTGAAAACTAATTAGATAACTCAAAACTTTCACTCAGACTAAAGGTAAACAAAGTTATCCAAAGCATAGGTAATGGAACATATTTGGTGATGGGGATTTCCTTAGAGAGAACTGTGTAGTGTAATGTTTAGTCTCTCAACCACTCCCCAACCCCCTCCCCCCAAAAATGGGAGGGATGAATGTTACCTCCCCTGCCCATTAAACTTAAAGATAACTGATTCAAGGAAATACTTAGAGAGCTTAGTATGTGCCCCCATTTTGAGCTGGGTAGTGAGTGATGCAGTGGGCAGTGGTCTAAATAAAACCCGAGAAATCAGGTATAGCAGACCCAAGAAATGCTAAGGACATAGTTGAGGAATGCTGAGGAAAGGTGTCAGCTTTGCAAGCAGTGAGCACTATGGGAGTTTACAAAGAATGAGTGCATGTTTCCACTTTTCATTTTGCTGTCAAAAGCACCAAAGCGCTGGCCAGTGTTGCTCAGTTGGTTGGGCATCGTCCTGTGCACCCAAAGGTTGCCAGTTTGGTTCTGATCAGGGCACATGCCCGGGTTGCAGGATCAATCTCCGGTAGTGGGTGTGCAGGAGGCAGGTTATCTATGTTTCTCACATTGGCTTCTCTCTTTACCCATCTCCTTTCTTCTCTCTCTAAAATTTAATTTAAAATCATTTTTTTAAAAAAGCACCAAAAATTCATTATATTATGGCTTAGCAGAGATGGGCTCCAGGAATCTCTGACATCCCAGGGGCTGCAGTAAGGATGTAGGTTGTGGTATAGGAGTGTGTATCAAATGGATCAAGAGACAGAAAACAAACAGTACCAGTGATGAGGTGGGCTCTTTCCCCTAGAATTAATTCCAAACACTGGTGAGGCCCAGAGTGTATAAAAACATTTTTAATAGTAGAAGTCCAGGACTTTCCTGCTACCTTTACTTCTCTTGTTTGCTATCCATGCCAAAATCAAAGGCACCAAGAAACTCGGTTAGCAACGTGAGGGAGATTCAATGTGGAAAAAACTTCAACCAAGTCCCATCCTTAGCCTCAGACTTCCTGCGTAGAACAGACCCTAGCAAGGGAGATGGAAAATGAAATTGGACAAAACAGTGAGATTTCCATGGAGGCTAGCTTGTTTGTTGACTTAATATGCTCATGGAACTCTTTATTACCTATGTATGAATAGAAAAGTTATGAGCCTGTCTTCGTTATCATCCAGAGACAGGGGGAAAACTTCACTCCTAAATAAACATATGGGAGATAAAATAAACTTATGTTATGATTAAACCTAATGAGTCTCACTTATTCAATGTAGTTTAACCCTCTATTTATTGTGTTAATCAAAATAAATCATATACTACCTTTTGGGTTATTTATTTCTTAAGTTATGTTTTGATGACTGCTAATCTGTAGGGTCACACCAGGAGTTGGATAAACATAGCTACATTTCCTTTCCACTACAATTTCAAAATACTTGGCTATAAAATATTTGCTAAATTGTTACATACACTGGTAGTAACTAAACTTGTTTTTACAAGAATAGATATTTACTGTTTCTGTCAGTTTCAGATTCCTTTCACTATCTGGGCAAACTTCTTGAAAAAATTACTTTCATAAAAATTTTTTGAGACTATACTGTTTTGTGGGTTGTTTGTTTGTACACAGTACTAGGTGTGCAATATACACAATACCTGTTTTATCATGGTTTCAAGTACAATTCTCTTTAGAAATTGAGAGTTTATTTTATTTTAGTGTTTGTACCACATCTTCCCACTGAGATAACTTTTCATTCTACAGAGGGTGTAAGAACTGGACTTGTTATTTTTAGGAACAGATAAAACATTTCTCCAAGGTAATAGGACACCACAAGGTGTGCTCTTGCATATTACTTCCTTTACTAATTAAACAAAATGTGAGAGTGAAAGTGAGTTGACATTGTTAAAGTAAATGGCCCAGTGCTATTTTAGTAATGAAGACACATCTAGGCTGAAGTTTATTGTTTTAATTTCAATCTTGAGCAATTTCAGCAGAGTAAGTTGCTCTAAGTGTCCTGCAGTATATTGTTTCCATTGTACTCCATCCAGGGCAGCCCACTGACTCTATATAAACAAAACTATCTGTAACAAGTTGTATTTTGGAATGAAGTGTTTTATTTATGTGTAAAGTGAGTTGATATTGGACATTTATTAAATCTAGTTTATAACAGGCTGCCATAAGCAGGGTTCTTTAGAGGGCAGAGATATCGGGAGACTAAAAGTTGCTTAAGTTATACCCCATAAAAATATAGATGAGACTCAGATGTCTTTGGATTAAGTATTCATTACTGAATATTTACATAATGCATGTGAAAGTGCTTTTAAAATAAGACCTATCTTTATGTAAATGGAAACTATGGCCAAATTCTCCTACATCAGACCCTGTAGAGCACTTCACAGCATTCTCAGGAGATAGGCAGGAGCAGTCCCTTCTATCACTTCTACAAAGAAAGGAGAAGACCGATTGCTCTGCACTGTGCGAGCCTGCCTCCCTGAAACTGTACCGGCAATTTAAAATTGTTCAGCTTCCCTTAACCTGTAGTGGAGTGCCTGTTTTCTGTGGTTTATTAATAAATGATTCTAACAAAAGAAAATGTGGTGTTTTTTTTTAACTTTTCTCCTCCATTGCAGTGATTTTTAACCATTTTCTTCTCATGGCACACATGAACTAATTACTAAAATTCTGTGGCAAACACACACAAAAATAAAACAACCATTTTTTGTGGATCTGACCAAAAAAAAAAAAAAAAAGTATAATTTTGATTGACTTACACTCCCCTCTCCCCCCAAAAAAGTAGTTACTAACACTTTTTACTCCAAAGTAATTTTTAAAAAATTCAGGTGCCTCTACTTGAATATCAACTTCTGGTACAGAGAATTAACCAATCAGGGGGAACTTTATTATGTAATGTAACCAATAAGATGCAAATCTGTTATATGATCTATATATTTGTGGTTCAAGACAGGCATTCACATTACACAGCTATTGTTGTGTTTTCATTTTTTTCTTTTAATCCTCACCTAGGAACCTGTTTCTTTTTAAAAAATTAATAGATATTGATTTTAGAGAATAAGAAACATCAGTGTGAGAGAGAAACATCAATTGGCTGCCTCCTGTAACTACCATGACCAGGGATCAAACCTGAAATCTGGGATTACTGGGTCAAATGGAAGTTCCAGTTTTGATTTTTTGAGGAAATGCCATTTTCCACTGTGGCTACACCAGTCTGCATTCCTACCAGCACCCCTATGTTCATAGCAGCAAATTTCACCATAGCTGAGATTTGGAATCAGCCTAAGTGCCCATCAGCAGATGAATGGATTAGAAAACAGTGGCACATCTACACAATGGAATACTGTGCTGCTGTAAAAAAGAAGGAATTCTTACCATTTTCAACAGCATGGATGGAATTGGAGAGCATTATGCTAAGTGAAATAAGCCAGTCAGTGAAAGATAAATATCGCATGATCTCACTCATTTGAGGAATATAATGAACATCATAAACTGATGAATAAAAATAGATACAGAGACAAAGAAGCACTGAACAGACTGTCCAATCTGTGAGGGAAGGTGGATGGTGAGGGAGTAAGAGATAAACCAAAGGATTTGTATGCCTGCATATGAGCAAAACCAATGGATACAGACAGTGGGGGCAGGAGGTGGGTGGTGAGAGCATGTGCTGGGGGCGGGGGCAGCCAGTGAGAGGTCAATGAGGGAAACGGAGACATATGTGAAACTTTAAACAATAAAGAATTCAAATTAAAAACAAACAAACAAACAAACAAACAAAAACACATGTGAGACCTGGAATGGAACTCGCAACCCTACAGTACTCCAACTATGCTCCAACTAACTGAGGAACACCAGCCAGGGAAGCTGTCATTTTTTTTTGTATGACAGTCTAAGGGAAAAGAGGTCAGTGTCCCTAACTAGTCAGGTATTTCATATTTTATTTACTTATTTTTTAAATATATTTTTATTGATTTCAGAGAGGAAGAGAGAGGGAGAGGGATAAACATCAGTTATGAGAGAGAATCATTGATCAGCTGACTCCTACACACCCCCTACTGGGGATTGAGCCCACAGTGTGGGCATATGCTCTGACCAGTGTGGGCATATGCTCTGGTTCATAGGTCATCTCTCAACCACTGAGCCACACTGGTTGGACAAGTATTGCATATTTTAAAAATTCTGCAGCACACTAGTTGAAAATTGCTGCTCCATTGAAAAATGTTACATACCCAAGAGAGATTTCCAACAAACTGTGCTGAATAACTTGATTACAATAAACAAGCATGGAGAGATCTGGCTTTACATTCCACTTCTGCTATTTACTAATTGCACTTCCTTAGACAAATAATTTTAACTTTGTGTTTTACTATTTTTCATCAGCTTGTGTGACAGTTTAATGTCTCCCATGAAAGTTTACTTGATAATTAAATGAGATAGTACAAACAACATTCCTAGGATATGATTAAAGAGGCTGAAAAACAATATTTTTCTACATAAATAATTTCTTATTCCCACATTGATGGTAGCTAACTCTCAATTACCTAGTTTAATGCATGAAAATATCTGTGCTGGTAATAAAGTGAACATCACTTTCATAAATAATTTTGCAATCTATTTTGATATTTTATGTTTCTAACTGGAGGCCCGGTGCATGAAATTCATGTACTGGGGGAGGGGGTCCCTCAGCCCAGCCTGCACCCTCTCCAATCTGGGTGCATCCCTCACAGGGGATGTCCTACTGCTTAAACCAGCAGTCAGACATCCCTCTCTACAATCTGGGACTGCTGGTTCCCAACTGCTCACCTGCCTGCCTGCCTGCCTGCCTGATTGCCCCTAACTGCTTCTTCCTGCCAGCCTGATAGCCCCCAACTGCCCTCCCCTGCTGTCCTGATTGCCCACAACTGCCCTCGCTTGCTAGCTATCTTGTGGTTGTGAGCACTGCCATCTTTGAGGACATGGCAGTCAATTAGCATATTCCCTCCTTATTGGCTATAGGCACTACCATCTTGGAGGATGTGTCAGTCAATTAACATATTCCCTCCTTATTGGCTGTGAGCACTGCCATCTTTGTGACAGCATGAGGATCAATTAGTATATTTCATAGGATATTTCACTATAGAATTTAGACATAAAAGAAAGATAGTAGGAATTGAGTGGCTTAACTCTCTTCACAGATGAAAACATTCAGACATAACAAATACAATTACAAATGCAATCCAGTTAGTCAGTGGTGTAATTGGGACTGATGATAAAATCACCTCTTTTCCTCTTCTGTAATTTTGCAGTGCTACAAATAAAATGTTCAAACTAGTGTTCAAAATGAAGATCTTAATTTGAAGTAGCTGTAAAAAATGCCTACCTTCACTAACTACTCTCTGACAATTTCATTCTGTGGGTGTGCATTGTAATTGCTTACATTTGTCTAAATCAGCATACAGTGATATAATTCATGAATAATTTCATTTTAAATTTTGGGGTATTTAGGACAGTTCTGGATTAAAACAAATAAGCAAACATCATTGGCAGAGACCTAGAATAGTGATGGGATCAATTACCACATAACAGATTGCACTGTGGATCACAGGTGTTACAGGGAAAGCAGGGCTGAGGACTGCTTTTGAGGCTGAGCACATAGTCACCATCTTAGCTTAATATCGTAGCTTATAACTTCCCCAGAGGCAAAGAAGTAATTAAATTTTTTGTGGTAAAAGTCCTTCTATTGTGACTCATAAGCAGGTAAAACTAGCCTATGATAAGAGTGAGCAAAGCTGCTGATAATGACAAAAGTAATGATAAAGAAAGAGGTGCTGGTAATAATTTCTATGAGAACTGAAAAACAGAGATTTGTTTTGGAAAATTCACATAGATTATCTTATAGGAAAAGAGACTCATTTACTACTCCCTTCTATCTATAATTTTCTAATGGCACTTATTTTCTACCTTGCACTGGAGGTTTTTATGCGCATGTCTTATCTCTTTGATTACACCATAAACAGCTAGGGGAACAAAACTCTTTCTGCTTCAATTTTTATAGCTACCAAGGCACCTAGCCTATTACAACCTGAACAAAGTAGTTATTTACAGTTATTTATGGGTTAAATGAATTCATGTTTATATTTTAATAATATTAAAATGATATTCCTTATAATGGAAAGAGAAATAATAATAAAGTAGGAAAAGAAAATGCTTTCATATTTAAAAAAATAAAAATAGTACATTGTACCTCCAGCATTCTCAAATAAAAGAAAAAAAGAATAAATAAGAATGTTTGTGATAATGGTTTAATAGATACTCACGTTAATATACCTTATTATTCTATAATATATTTGAATTATTTCCCATGAACTATACATATATATAAATATAAATGGAATGTTTTAATAAAAGTATGTGGCTAAGTGTTACACATGATTTTTACTACAATTACTTGCCGACACATAGCAGATACTGGTTACTAACTAGGCATATTATTCATGTTTCTTTTTACTAGAATCTTAAAATTGTTCAGAGATACACCTTGCTCCTATGCTCCCCAAGAGACCCAGAAGAGGCTGACAATGCATAGCTCCGGGAAAAGGCCCTGATCTGATCTCTGCCTCCCTCTCTTTTTCTGCTCTCGCCTTCTCTTTCTCCAACTCTCCCTTAGCCCCACACATGAATCCCCCCTCTCCTGCTGAATATGAAAAAGGAAGCAATCAGCCCAGCAGTCTCTCGTGTACCAGCAACCTTTTCACCCCCAGACAGAACCAGCCCTGCCTGAGGATGATGTTGAAGGTGACAGAGTTGAGGGACGGACAGAATGTGGGTCTGCGATGTCATCCCAGAGACACTGGGGTGACTAACCCTGAAGCACACTCCACAAGTGCTTCTTTCTTTCTTAAAATGATAAATGTACTTATAGTTTAAGCCAGTGTGTTCCAATATAGCTTCAAACTCATTCTGATGCACACCTTAACCTCAAATCTCCACCATATTTAAAACTTTCCCTCCGTGCTCCTTATTTTTCCATACATGCCACTATTTTTCTTATGTAGAGAAACATGTCTAGCTTTATGATGCTAAATGATAGCCATTAAATACGCCAACAGCAAAGGAACATAGTACAAACTCCAATGAAATACTAACAGCTAAAAGGCCGACTTTATAATGTGCATTTGTAGCAGCCATTTGAGTGAGTCAACATAATGGTTTTAAAGGACTTTCAATAATGTTTCCTGCAGCTGTGCACACTTTTAACTTTTAACTCTTCATTTAAAAATACATCTAAATATAAATCAAGCACGATCAACTTCCAATTTAGCTATGTGAATGGAAAGAGGAAGCTGAAAGCTGGAGCAGCCATGAGTGAACGCTATAGAAAGCTGCCGTCCTCGACAGTCGCAATTTAAAACCAATCTAGTGGGCAGGGGAAGAGGAATACAACCTGAAAATAACTGTCAAGCTTAGAAATTGCTTTAAAGAATGATTATGGTTAATTAGTGACCCAAGGGCACTGCCCTCTCAGCCAGCAGTGGAAGCACAGTCCTTCAGTTTCCACCAACAATAATCACCTGAGCCCATCTGCTCTGCCTTGTGTAGAAGTGCAAGAGCATGAGAAGGTAACAGCTACCTTTTTCCAAAACTCCACGTCGTGTGAGGCAGTAAGACACAGACTGGAAAAGTAAGACCTCTTAATATTGGCGACACACATAAGATAAGAAATGGAAACACGCTGCCTTCTTTAGCACCGTGAATGAAAGAAGAGATATCTCATGTTTATTCTCAGTACTGTGGACATTCCTTTTTTTCTGAGATGCCTTAATAGAAGGTATTAAAGGCTGGCTGTTCTCTGGGTTTAATTCCTGTCAACTCTGGAGCCTATCACTTTCTCCTCCGTGAGGGGAGGCAGAGGTAGGTAAGAGTGAAATAGATGCTTTGGAAACACTGGGGCCAGTGGTTACAATGGAACCTAGGCTGACTCTAGCAGCAGTACCAGGTGAGATGAAGATGGAGAGCAACGAGAGAGTGCAATGCAGTTGTTGCAAGGATGGCTTTGCTGATCCTGAGCTTGTTTCCTTGTTTTTTCTTTTTCTGTTAAGGAAGATTTTAAAAGGACATGGAAGTATCTAGTTTTTTCTCTCTCTTTTTCTTTTATAAATGTAATGCATGTTTATTATCTTGGAATGGATATTTTAAAGCTATAGTAAAAAACGAATTAAGGAAAAGTCAAGCAAAAATCCCACATGCAGAGAACCACTGTTAATATATCGCTGTGTGTAGTTCATACATGAATAGGGGACACAACGCAATCCTGACAGATTGTAGTTTCCAAAAATGGAGCAGCAATAATTCCACATGCTCCTTCAGAACCTTGCCACTTCCCATCAAGGGATGGAATCTATTTCTCCCCTCCTTGAAGGTGGTTGGACTTGTGACTGCCTCAATTAATGAAAAATGGTGAAATGGCCTTGGCCAGTGTTGCTGAGTGGTGAGGTCATTAGCCGGTGCATGAATAGGTCTTGGGTTCGATTCCCAGTCAAGGGCATGTACCTGTGTTGCAGGATCAATCCTGGCCCTGGTAGGGCACTTTTGGGAGGCAACCTATCGATGTGTGTCTCTCACATTGATATTTCTCTCTCTCCGTTCTCCTCTTTCCCTCCCTTCCACGCTCTAAAAATCAGTAGAAAAAAAATACCCTTGGGTGAAGATTAACCAGAAAAACAATTTTTAAAACAGTGGAATGCATGTGATGTGCCTCTAAGGCTAGGTCGTACATGATGATGTGATTCCTCGTGGCTCCTTCTTAGGATGTCCCCTTTTGTGTTCACCTTTATGTGGGGAAGAAGCTCAGAGAGACCATAGGAAGAAGCCCCCTGGAGAGGCCTGCATGGAGAACTGAAGTCTAAAGTCAGCATAAGTCACCAGGTCTGACATATAACTAAATGAGCCCTCAGATTATATCCCCCAAACTTCGCAGCAGCAGTTTAAGTATCACAAAGGAGGTATGAGATGTCCCTACTCACCCTACCTGAATTGCTGACTTACAAAAACAAATAGTGACAATTTACTAATTTTGAAAATCCATTGTTATGTGTTACACAGCTTTAGATAACTGAAACAGATATATACAATACTGGAGTAAATTTTATTGCAATCATTCTTTTAAAATCTTTTTTAAAAAATTAACTATATACCACAAATAAATATAAAATATTTTAAATCAAGTATTTTGGAAATGTTGTAAATATTTGACATTGCAGAGGACAATCATAAGATATTTTTTCTATTTCAAATATTAGTTTTCATGAAAACTTAGCAAGCAAGGGGAAGAAATGCATTCGTTCATTAAAATGTATGCTTAACCCTTTTTCTTGAGATGGATCAAACTATGCTCCATACTTCTACTTCTTAAACTACTAAATACTGCTGAGTGATAGTAGAGAATATTTAAAAAAAAATAAAAAAGACATCTGTTGCTAGGGAGAAGAGAAATGAAATAGAAAGAGCATAATATAATATACAGAAGATGCATTGGAACCTATATAATAGTATTAAACAATGTCACCCCAATAAATTTTTAAAAATTAAATTAAAAAAAATACGGACCCTGGACAGGTGGTTCAGTTGGTTGGAGAGTCCTCCCGCACAACAAAAAGTTTATGGGTTCAATTCCTGGTCAGTGCAAATTCGAGGTTGCAGTTCAATTTCTGGTGGAGCTTGTATGGTAAACAACTGATGTTTTTCTCTCACATAATTATTTCTCTGTCTATCACTTTCCCTTCCTCTCTGTAATCTCAATAAAAACATTCTTGGGTGATGATTTAGAAAAGAAGAAGAGAGTAATCATGGAGGCGTGGAAGAGAAAACAGACTCAGTAGAATACAAAATGCTTAAGCTAGAGGAAGACACATAAAGATGATTAATACACAAGCCTGTGCTTTTATTGTCCTTTGAAATTTGGAGGTATCACACTAAGGTCCATAACTTTGCTATGACTAAATGTTTTTTAGTTGACTCTTTAGCAGGTAGCCACTGAAACCTACCAGTGAGAAAGTTATCCTTATGGCAGGGTACAATCCATAGAGCTCGAAGTACCTGTGCTGATGGAATTAATCCAAGAAGCAAATGTGGCCTCTAGAGAGCCACTATCTCTGATTTAACAAAGAAAATCATCCTAGTTTAATAATGAGTAAGACAAGTGTTATAGATAATGTTATTTTTAATCATCTATCTAATATAATAAAAGAGTAATATGCAAATTGATCATCACCCAAGACACCTAAGCCATGCCCACCAGCCAAGCCACGCCCACCAGCCAATCAGAGCAGCAGTATGCAAATTAACCCAGCCAAGATGGAGGCCAGCAGCTACCAGAGACTTCTGTTGCAACTGCCTGCCTAGGCTGGCTGAGCCTCTGGTCACGGTAACAATGTTTTAATTATAGAAGCCACAGAGCTGAAACAGACAGGAGGTTTCATTACCTGCCTAGGCTTCAGCTTAAAGCAACAGTGTTTCAGTTATCTAAACTAATAAAAGTGTAATATTGAAATTGACCGTTTCTTTGGGATACCTAAGCCATACCCACCAACCAATCAGAGTGGTCGTATGCAAATTAACCCAGCCAAGATGGAGGCTGGCAGGGCGGCTCTGCCCTGGGAGCCTCCGTGGCCAGCACAGCTGTGCTGGGTGTGTCATCTCAGTGGGGGGCGTCTGGCCTGGGGCCTCCTTAGGGCATCCAGGAGCACCCGTCCCGGGTCCGCTGCCTGGCTCTGCCCTCCGGGGGCCTCCACATGGCATGTGGGAGCGTCTGCTGCATAGTGCGGAGCATTCGAAGCCGGTCTGCTGCCCGGCTCCACCCCGGGTGTGTTTGCTCAGCAGCAGGGCCCCACTGAAGGATCCTGCACCAGTGTCCACCTCTGGCTTGCCACCCAGCTCTGCACCAGGTGTGTCCCCTCAGCGGTGGGGGCCCACCAGGTGTGTGCGATCGTGGGCCCTCTGGTAGGAAATATCCAGGCCTGCACTCACCAGCCCTCCCACCCCCCAGTGCACGAACCCTGAAGGGGCTGTGGGCAGCCTGAAAATGGCCTTCAGCCCATCACCCAGGCTGGCCAGGCATGCCAGCAGGTGGACATCCCCCCCTGAGGTATCCCAGACTGCAAGAGGGCACAGGCCAGGCTGAGGCCCCCCCCCTCCCCAGTGCACAAATTTTTGTGCACTGGGCCTCTAGTATAATTATAATATACCATTAATACAACAAACTAAACAATTGTTAAAAATAAACAAATGTCAGATTAATTTATTTCAACTCTAGTGTAAACCCAGTAACAGAGTTTTCTAGTAACATGTCTGTTTTTCTTTAAAACTTATTAGAGATTGCCCTGAATGGTTTGGCTCAGTGGATAGAGCATCAGGCCACGAACTGAAATTTCCTGGGTTTGATTCCAGTTGAGGGTATGTACCTTGTAGAGGGCATGCAGAAGGAGGCTGATTGATGTTTCTCTCTCATTGATGTTTCTAACTCTCTATCCATCCCCTTCCTCTCTGTAAAAAATCAATAAAAATATATTAAAAACAAATAAACATATTAGAGGTCTCTTCTTGAGCACATACCATTAGACCACTGTAGGCTGACATCGCAACTCCATTGTTCATCAGCTGAATGACGTTTATCAAGTTACTGAACTACAGAGACTTATTTCACCTGCAATGGAGGGAATTACAAATCTCCATCAGACATTTGTTTGGAGAATTTAATGAGACTACATGCCATATACTTAAAAAATGTCCAGCACAAAATAAACATCCTATATAATAAAAGCCTAATATGCTAAGTGTCCAGTTGTCTGGTCATCTGTTCAACCAACCAAAATGTAATATGCTAGTGATATGCTAAGGCCACACAACCCTTTGCTATGATGTGCTCTGACCACCTGGAGGCAGACAGTTGACCAGACAGCCAGTCACCATGTTGGGCACTGACCACCATATGCTCTGACTGGTAGGTTAGCTTGCTGCTGGAATCTGACTAATTAGGACTGAGTGAGATGGGCTGGACATACCCTGGATCCCTCCCACAGTCCCTCCCAGGCTAGCCAGGCTCCTGCATTCCTCCCCGGCCCTGACCGGTGGGGTCCCCTCGTCTGGCCTTTGCCCTCTCACAATCTGGGATTCCTCAGGGGATATCAGAGAGCTGGTTTTGGCCTAATCCCACAGGCCAGCCCGAGTAACCCCAATGGTGCATGAATTCGTGCACCAAGCCTCTAGTTGAATTATATAAGCTCTCATTATTATTACTAACCTTAAAATAATTAAATAGCTGCATGTCTGCTTTTAGTCAATTATCTTGGTTTATTTTTCAAAAATTCTTTTTAGATTTTGAATGATGATTATTTTCCATACAAAGTTCATTTGTGTAGTCATAAATTATTCTTTTTCAAACAAATGATTAGATAGCAAATAATTAATGTGGGAGATCATTTCAAAGAATCTATAGCATTTAAAAACCTCAGCACAATCATCCATATTTAACAAGCAAAATTTACACCACTAAATATTTTAAGTTAAAGAAAGGTCAGCTTCCTTTTAAGGAATCCCTCAAAATTATATACCCAACTGTGTTAGTGCAGATTACAGGTGCTAGAAAGTGTGTATGTTTTGGTTACCATCATCTCCCTTTCGGATTTTCAAAATTAAGAATATTATTGTCTAGAGACCCGGTGCATGAAATCTGTTCACAGGTAAGATCCCTAGGCCTGGCCAGTGATCAGGGCTGATTGGGCTTTCCAGCTGCTGGCTGGGGCCTTCCTTTATTCCATGCCACCTACTGGTGGTCAGCATATGTCATAGCGAGAAATCAAACTCCCAGTCTCCCAGTCAGTCAAACTCCTGAGGGGACACTTTGCATATTTATATATATATATATATATGGTAAAGGAGCTGAGACTTGTATATACCATATTAATCATCTGTTAAGCATTTGAAGAGCACAAAATTAAGTTAATTTACAAGGACATACATATAGGGAAGCATATAATATCTACAATAAAATGATTATGTTGAAATACCCATCAATTTAATAATGATTAACTGCTTTTTATACTGTATGTTCCACACATATTTCAAGGGCAAAAATGAATTCAGTTAAAACAAAGCCCTCTGCAATGGGTGTTTCCAACTTTCAGATTTTATTTGTGTGCTAAAAGTAATATGTAGAGAGCTTTTAGGAAAAGAATTTGCTAGTACTGGGACTTGGGTTGTTGTTGGGGAGGCTGATAATCTAAGATTAAAAAAGACAACCTCTGTCTTTAAAGAAAATTATAATTTGGTGTGAGAGATAAGCACATAAGACATAACATGAGGGAGTAAATGAGTAATTGGACAAAAGTGTGAGTTATATATAAAACACCCAGCTGATTGAGCTTAAATAAACCATTCAACTAAAATTCCTCTAGGTAAGCTGTAACACTGTAAGTTCTTAAAGCTTCTCTGGATAGCATTTCATTTTTTTAAATGTTTTTTATTGATTTCAGAGAGAGGAAGGGAGAGAGAGAGAAATATCAATGATGAGAGTAAATCATTGATTGGTTGCTTCTTGCAGATCCCTTACTGGGGACAGAGTCCACAACCCAGGCATGTACCCTGACAGGAAATCAAAATGTGACCTTCAGGTTTATGAGTTGATGCTCAACCACTGAACCACACCAGCTGGGCTAGCATTCCATTTTTAAATTGGGAATAATTCTGGATGAGTCACTTCTAATTTCTATACTTAATATTTAGTTACCACATAACCATAAAAGTCAGAAAAAAAAGCACAAGTGAGAATTTATTGTAGTATTCATATTTTTTCTGGTGTCACTTTGAAATATTGAGCAATATCAGATTTTTATTTTTTTATTTTATTTATTTTAAAAAATATATTTCACTGATTTTTTTATAGAAAGGAAGGGAGAGAGATAGAGAGCTAGAAACATCGACGAGAGAGAAACATTGATCAGCTGCCTCCTGCACACCTCCTACTGGGGATGTGGCCGCAAGCAAGGTACATGCCCTTGACCGGAATCGAACCTGGGACCTTTCAGTCCGAAGGCCGATGCTCTATACACTGAGCCAAAGTGGTTAGGGGAATGTCAGATTTTTAAAAAAATAATTATCTTTAAAATGTTTAGATCTGTATTTTTCCTCCTTAAATTTTTTTGTCTATCATTTTAAACTCTGCAGAGTTGTTAAAAAAGATAAATAACTTTTTTCTAAGCCGTAGCAGTTAACTATGTGAATGAAAGCTTATTTGGATGAAACAGAGCAAAACTATGTAAATGTGGTTGATGATTACAAAAGGCTGTGACATGCATACATAATTTTATAGGTATGAAGTCTTCCAATGCTGTCAGTCAAGCCTTCAGTTAACTCTTAGGGCCTTTTGAGATGTGGCTAAAAGTGCCTATGCCCAATACTTCACCAGCTGATGTGAGCAGGAGATTAGAAATCCATTGGGAAAAAATTGATTGAAGCTGGAGACATTTTAGGAGTCATAAAACGTAGGGGAGATTTCTCTGGTCTTTTTCCTCTTTCTTCCTGAGCAACATTCCCCAAGTCAAGGAAGAGGGCCTTCAGGGGTCCCTTGTAGATTTTGAGGTGTCTTTTTTAGGCAGTGTAGCAGATGTTGTTGGTACCCTGCCCATATCCCCTTTCCATTTCCAGTTCAGGGAATACACAGTGGATTTCTAATTGCCAGAACCTAATTGCTTTGCCTTTGAGCTTTTCTGCTCTTCCTTCCCCACCCCCTACCCCCACCCTTCAGACCTTGCTTTGCCACTTGTGCAGAAGGCTAAAATGCCTGGGAATTTAACACATTCTCATCATGCATAACATTCAGCAATGAATGATAGGAGTTGTTCTAGAAATTAGCTTTATGCCCATTGGGTCAACTAAAGCTGAAGTATGAGTTTTACACTACTTCTAAAGTTGACCCAGTGGGAATAAACCTCATTGCCCAGAATGTCAGCTGGCATTCCTTCCGTGCGTCACATCCCATGCCATACCTCCACCTTCTAAATAGGCTATTTATGCTCTCAAATCCCTGTCAGATGCCTGCTAATTAATTCAACCTGCAAAAGAGACAGCAAACTGGCTGGTTTATCCTCATTTTATTTGAGCAAAGGGGTAAACACATTACTGAGGAAAAGCAGAATTATGCGTGAGGGCAACAATGGGAGCCATATACCACCCCAGCATTCATTGTTGCAAATATGTCAGTTTCCTGTGGACCAAAAACTGTGGAGTTCGGAAAGTTAGCTGGTTTGAAAAATCTTGGCAAGACCCACCCAAAGGCACTGATCATTCGCTAAGAAAAAGAGGTGAGTAAGTACGTTGGGAAGAAAATGAAAGTAATTTAGACTGAATTTGATTTTTAAAAATCTCAATGAGAACAAAATCTCACAGTTCTTACAATGAAAAGTTGCTGAAAAGTTCTAAGATTTACCCAGCTTATTACTAAGAGTAGGCAAGGAAGATCTGATAAAGCATGGTTATAGGCAACAATAGGAAGGAATTAAAATCCCTTTATGTCTGTCTCCCACCTAATTCAGACTGTTGAATAAACAACCTGCTTAGACATGGCACGAATTCCTTTCCAAACCCCCCTTCATCCATTGGAGCCATTGCTGATTGAATGTATCACTAAACTCCCACTAGCACCCCAAATACCTCTCAATAGCAGGGTCTGGGCAGCCACTACCACTCAGAGTTGGCATGCAAATCACAACCTTTTCTTAATTTATAACATTGGAATAAAATCTTAATTTCTTTAAGACTTTTGTCATTTGTTCCAAACTCATTTCCAGTCTTATGTGCTACCAAACTCCCTCACAGATACTAAAATCCAGCCATAGCAACATGTTTAGAGGCCATCAAACAATTACTCACAGCCTCCTAACTTATAATCACTTATCTACTTTTTCTTGGAAAAACCTCTATACGCAACCATCAGTGGAGTTTAAAGGCCACTGCACCTCTCAGTCAGAATTGATTTGTCTTAACTTTGATTAATTTTTTAAACCCTATTTTAAAAACTTAACTCATGTAACTATTTTTGTCTGTCTTTTTTGTGTGTGATAATTTACTTGAGGAAGCAACTACATTTTATTCATTGTTCATCCTCGTGGCACTGGGCACAAACTTTATGTATTTTATCAAATAAAATTAAATTGATCTTAGTTGTCATTTGAACCTTCCCATACATCACCTTCCAGATAAGTTGCTTTACTCTTATCCTGTCTAGTGTTCTGTTCTTTGACTAATATAAGAAACTAATTACAGTATTAGTTGACCCCAAAATGTACCAAGTATAGACTTATAACTAAATTATAATAAATTAGTTGAGATAGTCAAGATTTCTAGAATAGTAAAGTTTGCTTAACGGGCTTTGTGACTTTTGCATTCATAACACATCATGCACACACATACACACAAGCAAAATTAAATATAGTTATAAAAAATATTCCACAATGTACTCTGAGAAGCAAACTAGAAATGTCTTTTTCTCTTAGTGCTTAAGTTTATTTTGGCTTAGATTTAAGAGACTTTATTTAAAGCCTTTACAGAATAATTAAGCTCCAAGAATTGCCAGTGTTGAGTTTTGTTAGCAAGTTTGTCCTCTATTTTTCTCTAAGTGGTATGTCCCTTACATGCTCTAAGCTCTAAGAAAAATCAAGACATTTTCCAAAGATTTAATTTCTTCATATATAAATTGGAAGGTATATTCCTACAAACCTATCTACTTACCCTAAAGAGCTGCTGTGAGGATCAAAAGAGAAAAAAACATCACACACACACACACACACACACACACACACACACTTTTAAAAATATATTCATATAACATTGTGCTCAGTAGTATTACTTTGAGGCAATTGAAATACTAATTGTTAAAAGGATTTTTTGTCTAAGTGTAGACATGATTAATCCATGAAATTTTCAGAGATTATAAGATGTGGCCACAGGGATAGAGACAATGTGCCAAAAACATTTCTTAATCACTTGGGTAAAAAGATCTTTGGAAAAACAATTAGAAATGATGCCAAATGTGTGCCGCTAGACTACATTTTTTGAATCATAAATTCTCTTAGAAGGCTTCAGGCAAACTTAATTACATTTTTAAAAAATAATTTTCCTCTCCTAAGATTAGTTGATGTTTTAATTAGGTGGACACAAAATAAAGAGCTCAGTTTTATTAGATTTATTAAATTATTGCCAAAATATTTATTCTCTCTGACATCCTAATAGAAAGGTTTGCGAGGAGAGTCAATACTTTCGAGAGGATGGCAGAATCTTTACACTGCCAGAGTTTTGAAATACAAGCAAGCTCTTATCTCTTTCTGCATATTTTTTCCTTTTAAAACATTATTTCCAATCGTGCTAAAGATGTCCATTTGCTCTTGGAAATCATTGGAACTTGTTTATTCAGCCAATCAATGGGAAAATATGCAGCCTTGATAAGGGTGGAGGAAGTAGAGAAGGGTGGAAGGGAAATTATGTGAGAAGAGTTTGGGAGATAAAAATCAATGCAAATTGGTGTTGGACTTGACATAGCAAAGAGAGATGTCAAGGGCAACTTTAAGATGCCTCGTTTACACAACAGAAAGAGTAATGATGAGCATTTGCTGATTTGGAAAATAGGAGTCTTACCAAGGTTGGGAGTAGGCAAGCATTAAGAGAGATATGAGTTCATTTTAGAATATATTCCAGTTTGGAAAAGCATTCATATATATTAAGATTAGCGTCCTTTTTTTTCTCCTAATATGACCCTATCTGAAAAATAAGAGTACCATAGGGTGATCTTAATATATTAGATTGTATGAATGAATTTATCAAAGTGTTATTCTGTGGAGTAAGAGTGTGCAGGGCTTGTGAGAAATAAATAATAATAACGAAAAGACAATCGAGTGGAGAGACGATAGCTAAAGGAAAAAACATGTACCAACCTTTTACTATTGACCAAGACTGACTCTAGTGAACCTGTGAGAACTGGGTAACTCACATTCATTAAAATTGGACCCATCAAGATGTAAACTTTTTCACAAATTTAACAGCTTTTCAGGTGTGTAATTAAAAAGAAACACCTTATCTTAGATTTCCTCTCTGGTGTACCACCAAAAATTCTCTTGTTCACTATGTTCAAACAATCAAATGGAGCTAGTCATTAGCAAATTAACTGAGCCTTTTAAAGTGTGTATCATTATTTTCAACGAGGACCAATTATGTTCTCACATCTGCCACTCACATCATTAGCTGTGGAATGTCAAGACCTACTTGCACATGGTATAAGTATATGAGAGCAGAAGTTCAGGGGTGACCTGTTCATTTTAGCTAACTGCTGTTGTCAGTATCCATTGACACGCATCAACTGACTCCTTTTATTCTTGGTAAGGACCTCATTTGTTTTTTCCAGGTATTCTGACAAAGTTCTTTTTTCTATTTAGAGTACTGTTTATTCCTAAATTCAAATTTTAATGAGTTTGATTATTTGATGGGGGCAGAATAGTTAAGATGTCTTAATCCTGATGTGAAACATATATGCACAAATATTCTGTAAAAAAAATAAAATAATAAGACAAATAAATAATAGTGAGATGATTGTCTTGCATATGAAATATTCTAAGACAGATATAATTAAAATGATATTTAAGAGTACATAAAAGTAAAAATGTTAGCCATGTAAAACACCATAAATTAAATTGAAAGATAGAAACTGGCATTTAAAAAGATATATAGATATTTTCATTATTACACCTAAGCATTTTTTTCTTTCTCACACAACACTAGGAATTCAGAATACTTTCCGTCTTCTTTAAAATGATAAATTAAATTTTTTTGTTAATTTTTTAAGTTTTTATTTCATTTTATTTACCGGTGATTCTGAACTCTTAATGCTCCTGTGTTATTTGCACATGGTCTTCTATGATTCTCCTATTGGAGTCTGTTAGTTATTGATTTTTGTGAGTTCTTTATATATAAACAAACCACTGTCGGTATGTTAAGCTCATTTTTCCCAGTTTATTATTTTGTTGTGGACTTTTCTCATCAGATTTTTATCAGATAGAAGTTTCTTTTCATAATGAGAACAAATTTACCAAACTTCCTTGCTAAGAAGTGAGCTCTGGACTTCATGTATTACTGAAAATACTTAGAAACACTTTAACTAAAGCCATATGAGTTATTGATTTGAGAAGCTGTACATTCTATGTTAGTATCCCCAGTGTACCTTTTATATGATAGTTGGAACTATTTCTTCTGCCCTGTTCAGGGAAGGTATTTACCAGCCATGGTATCTTTCATTAAGCTAAGTAATTTGTTTAACTTTCACCTACTTAGTCTCTTTTGCTGACCTTCGCCATCACCCTACCCAGGTGATTTTCTGTTTTTCCACTGCCTACTCAATTTATATTTTAAACAAGGCTATTAGGCACAGTTCAGGCCATAATCTAAGCACGCTAAGCCAGTTTGCCCATGTTCTTGAAATTTTTTTCTTTACAGGGAATTACAACCTAGCACATTTTATATATAACTAGAGGCCTGATCTGCACCCTCTCTCACCCTGGGACCCTCAGGGATGTGGTAGTGCATGAAGCAGTGGGCGGCTGGGAAGGAGCCCAAGCCTGGGCCAGGGGCTGCTGCACCTGTCACTGCCACTGGGTAGAACTGTGCAGCCGTGAGCCCAGCGTCTGGTGCCTGTCAGTCAGTTGAGCGGTGCTCCTGCTGTGGGAGTGCACTGACCACCAGGGAGCAGCTCCTGTATTGAATGCCTGCCCCCTAGTGGTCAGTGTGCATCATGACGACCAGTCAACTGTTGGTTGGGTCTTCTCGTCACTTAGGCTTTTATATATAAACTAGAAGCCCGGTACATGAAATTTATGGATGGAGGGGGGGGGTTCTCTCAGCCAGCCTGTACCCTCTACAATTAGGGACCCCTTGGGGGATGTCCAACTGCCAGTTTAGGCCCAATCCACTGGCTCCTTACTATTCACCTGCCTGCCTAGTTGCCCCTAACTGCCTCTGCCTGCCAGCCTGGTTACCCCTAATTGTCTTTCCCTGCCAGCCTTATCTCACCCTCAACAGCCCTTCCCTGAAGGCCTGATCTCACCACTAACTGCCGTCCTCTGGTAGCCAATTTGGTTCTGATTGGTCGGTTTCTATGTCAGTCAGTGTCAAAAGCTCTACCTCCTAGGCAGCCATTGGCTCCCAACAGCACTCAGATTTGGTTCTGATTGGTTGGTTTCTATGCCAGTCAGCATCAAAGCTCTGCCTCTTAGGCATCCATTGGTTCCCTACAGTATCCAGATTTGGTTCTGATTGGCCGGTTTCTATGCCAGTCAGCATCAAAAGCTCCACCTTGAAGGCAGCCACTTGTTCCCCACAGTACCCAGATTTGGTTCTGATCGATCAGTTTCTATGCCAGTCAGTGTCAAAAGCTCCACCTCGCCCTAACCGGTTTGGTTCAATGGCCTGCGGACTCAAGGGTCCCAGGTTCAATTCCAGTCAAAGGCATGTACCTTGGTTGCAGACACATCCCCAGCAGGGAGTGTGCAGGAGGCAGCTGATCAATGTTTCTCTCTTATCGATGTTTCTAACTCTCTATCTCTCACCCTTCCTCTCTGTAAAAAATCAATAAAATATATTTAAAAGAAAAAACAATCTCCACCTCCTAGGCAGTCATTGACTCCCCACAGTACCCACATTTAGTTCTGATTGGTCAGTATCTATGTCAGTAAGCATCAAAAGTTCCACCTCCTAGACAGCCACTGGTTCTTCACAGCACCCACATTTGTTTCTGATTGGTCAGTTCCTATGCCCATCAGCATCGCCAGGGCTATCTCTGGGCCTGATCAAAGAGGCAGGGCTGAACAGCAGCATCCCCACGCCCCTCAGGCCAGAAGAGAAAGAAAAACCTGGCTACTGGTGAAGCTCAGAAAGAAAGAGGAAGAGAAAGAGAGAGGAAAGTAATGATCAACAGTTGCCACTGAGGCTTCAGATCAGACCCTGCCTCTTTCTCTGGATCTCAGCTCCTGGGCAGTCAGTGCTGAGTCCTCAGGCAGCAGCAGGGCAGTCAGTGCTGGGTTGCCACAGCAACCCAGTGCTGACTGAAAGACTTCTGGATGTTCAGCCTTCAGTCATGATCAGTGGTTACAACCCAGGTCTTTCATATATTAGGATGTTTTAGTGTTTCTTGCTCTGTCATTCCTATGACTCTTAATAGCTCTTATTCTGGAAGCATGATTTTTGCTTTTTTGTTTTTTGTTTGCTTGCTTTATAATATCCAGTTAAGTCCCTTTAGGTTAGTAAGAATCAAACATCATGTCCACTTTGGGCTTCAAACAAGACTAAAATGGGTCATAGTTAGGTAAAATTATAAAAATAAAACATATAGCACAAAGACTTTGGGGACAGTATTTATATGCACGTGCATTCTAACTGAATCTAAGAATTAGATTCTTGTACAGAGAATGTGCACAAAGGAAACTTAGGGGCCCATATACTCTTAACCCAAAGTTGATATTTTATAAAAAATACAATTTGACATATTATATAGGCTCAAATATGTGATTGTAAATAGTTTCCTCTTTCTTTGTAGTGAGCCAGCATGGCCATGGCATACTCAGCCCAAGGTACCTTATGTGCCATGCCAGCTCAGCCAGGTTTAGTGACTCTGAGAGGGGGTGGTGAAAGATTGAGAAAAGATAGACAAGAGAATAAAATCTGGGTCTGGGTAGGACACTGCTCCTGGATGGAGAGACAGCGCCATGGACTACAAGCCAGGTCTTTATTTTACAGCCAGATTCTACGAGGCAAAATAAGAGCATGGTCAAGATGTTTACAACATTCTCATGGGTTTTGATCCTACTCAACTAAATGCTCCTGAACTCTATCAAGTCCACATTACTCAGACATATGGGGCCACGTATTCAAACCATATGTTCAAGCTCACCACCATAGCTGTTGGCTATAATTGTGCTGAGAGGGCTCTGCCCTCCAAGCTGGGACTTGCATGTGGTAAGGAGAGGACTGTGCCCTCTCATTACTCAGAGGCTTGAAGCTGTCCAAACACTGTAGCCTCTCTCCACATTTCTTAACAGGAATTTTCACTTTTCATTCATATCTTTCTTCACTGGTGCCAATTTCATATTTTAGATAATTCATCTTTAATCTTTTTTTCTTAGGTCAGTTTTATGGTATTTTCCAACACTCTTCCAAAATCTCTTCTCCAGCCTTTATTAACTAAGTAAGAACATTTCACATACACACTTTTTTTATTCCAATATTCATTAATCTATTTTTCCACAAGTTTGGGAAGCCATTTGTGAGATATGAAATACATAACAGAAACAAATAAATAGTTATTCCCAGCAGCTAAGGTGTAGGGGTGGGAGTATTATATAATGCAGAAGAGTGAGTTCTAGGGAATAAGAACTATCCTAACTAATAAAAGCATAATATTAAAATTAACCATTTCTTCAGGATGCCTAAGCCACACCCACCAGCCAATCAGAGCGATTGTATGCAAATTAACCCAGCCAACATGGAGACCAGCACTCAGGGACCTGAGTAAACAGGCAGCATCTGTTGCAGCAGGAGTGAAACTATTTGCGGTCCGCTCCAGGGAACATCATATTTGCAACAAATGTCTTAATCCTAGGAGCTGAAGCAAACAGCAGGCCAGGCCTCACTTCTAATTAAACATTGTTTTATTATAGAGGCCAGAGCTGAAGCAGAAAGGAGGTTTCGTTACTAGGTCCAGGCTTAAAGGAACAGTGTATCAATTATAGAAGATAAACAAATCCCAGAAACCTGCTTCTAGCCAGCCTTCTGGGTCATTGGGTCAGTGGGAGCTGTGGGCAGATTGAAATTCTGAAAACAGCCATCAGCCCATCACCTATGCTGGCCACACCCCAATGGGGTGAGAGACATTACTGGGGGGCTTGGCCAGCCTGCAAACAGCCATCAGCCCCTCACCCAGGCTGACCAGGCACACCAGCAGGTGGACATGCCCAGAGAGGTCCCAGACTGCAAGAGGGTACAGGTCAGGCTGATGGACCTCCCGAGTGCACAAATTTTTGTGCACCGGGCCCCTAGTCAGTAATATTACCACAAAGCTTCTAGCTTTACTCTAATTAAATGGTCACAAGTTAGAAATATTTGAAAAGGTTTTTAACATGCTCATTCTCCTGGTCCCATCCCAGACCACTTACATGAAGCTGAGTTCTGTGTATTAAAACACACACACACACACACACACAAAACAAAACAAAACAAAACAAAAAACACAAAAAACTAGATAATTTTAATTAGCAATCAGTTTTGAGAACCACTGACTAACCATTGAATACATAAGTAACTAAGCAATGTAGGGTAGATCAGTTAAATTGATATGCTATGAGAGTTTTAGTGTTCATTATACATTTAATTCCTGATTCTAAATTATAGATATTTATTTAATCATAGGTGATTTCTTTACAGAAGCGCTCAAGAAATTAAAGAAAAATCTCAAATAGAAGAAAATGTACCAAATAATACAACTAAATACATTTCACCAAAGTAGAACATTATCTACTTAAAGTTAAAGCTTGAAATAATTAGAACTCATTCCATTGTAATCATGGAAAATTAACACCATGCCTTCTTTGATATTAATTTCAAAATTTCTAACTCTAAATACACATTTGTATTATGTTCACTTGTCACTTAATTCTTTTTCAAAATAATTTTCAATAATTCCATCAAAATTTGATTATATTTTCCAAATAAAAATGAAAGAATGTAGAAAAAGGAATGATAAGATAAACATTTTAATATTATAAAGAAACTACGTTGCAGTTTTCATACAGATACTAAACATTTATGCACATAAATTATAATATGTATACATGATCACAAAGCTGCAAAGTTAAATGTTTGTGTGTGTATATATATATGTATTATTTATATTTAATCTCTTTCCAAATTTCATCAGTAAAATCTCTTTTTTTAATGAAGATCCTCACATACATTCCCCAAACTGATAAACATATTAATGTTCATATTATATTTAGAGATTGTTGATAATTCCAAAACTTCCATCACATTAAAGAATTTCTCCTGCAGGCATCCTCAAGCTCATGGAAAGGGAGTGAGTAAACAGATCATATAAAAGTATTCCTCTACAAAGATTCTAGGTGTTTGAGTCTTTCTTTACATTATAACACAAAATTCTGAGCATCTCAACTTCATTTCATTTAGAATGCTGTTGATGATGTGTGCCAGCTAGCAAGGTCAACAGAAATTAGAACCATTCCTAGCTACTCAAGACCATTCACAAATCCAGAGACTCTGATAAGTGTACACATAATGAAAAACTTAGACCAATCAACATTTGTGTTTTTCTCTCCCTGGTCCTGCATTCAGTGTGTTTACTCTTATGCATATTTCCAAGGGCAAGACAAATATAAATAAGGCAATGCTTATAATTCTGTTTGCCATATAAGTCTTGTTCTGAATTTCATAGAGTAATTGGCCCTAAGGATTTAAAGGGAATGAGTACCAGAAAAAAAATATAGTGTATGCAAATTAACTTTTCCTTGCAGGATAATTGCCTCAGAGTAAGTCTGAGGGATTTGAAATTCACAGGGATTTGAAGAAGTCAAAGAGCCTTGAGAGATAGGGAGGCCCAAGGGATTTGGGGACTCTGAGTCATCTACATTCTCTCATTCCAATTTTATGCTCCACATTCCCATAATAAACGCCTTTATTTTCACATAGAGACCTCATACATTTAACCACTCCAAATCAGCAATCCATAAGTTTCTACTATGGATGTGATTTTCAGCTATACTATGCCTAAAGTTAAATGATGTGTCTGGCATTGCTGCAACCAAGAATCTGAGCTTAACATGTCCTTTAAATACCCCAGCACTGTTCACATTAGATCAACCCAGTGATGTTCCAATTTCTAGTATTCTTCACAATGATCTGTGCTAGCAGCCATTTAGTCAGACAAAAGCTTGGTTTCAATAAACAAAGTGAAATTTTCCTGAATGGACACTGCAATCAAGGTCTACTAGGTTCCTATACTCTAGTGTCATCTCAGTCCGTTTTGACTGCTATAACAAAACACCTAATGTAGGTATCCTATAAATAACAAAAATTATTTCTCACAGTTCTAGTAGCTATCCAAGATCAGAATGCCAGCATGGTCAAGTCAAAGCCCTCTTCTGCATTGCAGACTTTTTGTTGTATCATAATCTGCCAGTAGAGACTAGAGATCTCTCTGGGACTTTCTTTCTTCCTTTCTTTCTTTCTTTCTTTCTTTCTTTCTTTCTTTCTTTCTTTCTTTCTTTCTTTCTTTCTTTCTTTCTTTCTTTCTTTCTTTCTTCCTTCTCTCTCTCTCTCTCTCTCTCTCTCTCTCTCTCTCTCTCTCTCTCTCTCTCTCTCTTTTTCTTTCACTTAACACAAATTTATGCTGATAGTCCTGGAGATTGAAAGTCAAATAAGTCTACAGTGACAACAAGGCTATAATAAAGATATTGGCAGAATAGAGTTGCTTCTGTAGATTCTCTGAACAAATTTGTTTTCTTGTGTTTTCCAGCTTCTAGGGACTACCCACATTCTTTGGCTCATGGTCCTTTTACCATCTTCAAAACCTCTCTCTTTCTCTTTCTCCCTTTCTCTCACCCTCTAAAATTAATAAAACATATCCTCAGGTGAAGATTAAAAAAACAGAGTACCATTGCTCTTTTATCAGTTTCTCTCTATAAGAAGCCATTACTCATATCAACTGCTTCCAGAACTCATACGTATGAAGATGCTTCTGATTGGTAGACTCCAAGTTACCCATGTAGTTTCTAGATGCAAGAGAAGATGAGCAAGAAACTCCTTAAATATTATCAAGCCTGTTTACATAAAAATACAGTTACATTATAAATGGAAAAAGATCACCAAAATCATATTAATTAAATGTAGAGAGATGGACAGATATAGGCATCTTGTTATTACACTTTGGTAAAGTTTTAATGGAATCAATGACAATATCAGAATTTCATTTGATATGTCAGGTTCCAGTTTGATTTCAATAAAAATTAAATTTAATAAGATAAGAAGATAAAAGATTTAGCATAAACATGTGGAAAGAAGAGATGAAATGTTTTAGAATTAGTTTTTTAAGTAGTGTATGTTATGATTATACTAGAGGCCCAGTGCACAAAATTCATGCATGGTAGGATCCCTAGGCCTAGCCAGCAATAAGGGCCAATCTGTGGGGTGATTGTCAGGGTGATCAGGGACCCCAGCTGGCATCCGCCATGACTGGCCTGGTGCCACCCTCTGACCAACCCCGTCTCCCCTGCCAGCACCTACGGGCTGAGGGCAGCTCCTGCGTTGACCCCCTGGTGGTCAGTGCATGTCATAGCGACTGGTCATTCCACCATTCATTTAGTCAATTTGCATTTTAGGTCTTTATTATATAGGATATTACCTAGCAAACATAAAAGGCACCAGTAAAAATGGTTTCAATTGACAATAGAGTTTTTTTAAATACATTTTTATTGACTTCAGAGAGGAAGAGAGAGGGAGTGAGAGATAGAAACATCAATAATGAGAGAGAATCATTAATCTGCTGCCTCCTGCATGTCCCACACTGAGGATCAAGTCCACAATCCAGCCATTGCCTTGACTGAGAATTGAACCCATGACCTCCTGGTTCACAGGTCCACGCTCAACCACTGAGCCACATCGGCCAGACAACAATAGAGTATTTTCAAGTAGATGTGAATAAAGACAAATTTGTAAAATTTTGATTGCAGAAATATGAATGGTAAGGTTTATTTTTGTAAGGTTTCAGATATAAAGGAGGAACTTGATATTAGACAATGGAATAAAGGTGATCTTTACCATAAAGTGTCTAAGTAGTTGGCTGAATTTTGTTCCTGTTCTTCTATTGTGTGGAAGGTAGAAATTGCAAGTGATGAAAGCGGAAATTTAATGAAGGAGAATTCTAAGTAAATGTTGAAGGAGTGTCTTGGTTTTTCTGGACTGCTTATAATAAATTATGAGAACAAAGAAATGAATTGAAAAAGGAATTGTTAAGTAAAAAGGAAGCAGAACTCAAAAGATTTGGGAAATTCTCAGCCTATCTATATTGCAAAATATAGTATTTTTGGAAGAGAAAAGTAAGGAAGTGGCTGAACTAGCACTTGATAAGAAAATCCATAAGTGTGTGAACCACAGACCAAATCAGTCACATCAGCAGAAACACTGCCAGTTTTAATAGAAGAGAATGGAGAACAGACAAAAGGAAGGAAGGCTGTTAGATCTGTTAGACTGGACCATATTGCTACTTGGCAGTGAAGGTGTACTATTCTTCAAGACAGAGGAAGCATGACTTGAAAAGGGAATCAGAGATAATCAGAATTGCCTCCTTGGTTTCAAACGGGAGACATCACCTCAGATTCAACAGGCCAGCGTCGAATGGACTGTCTAACCTATGAAAGAAGGCAGGAGGTGACGGGGGAAGAGATCAACCAAAGAACTTGTATGCATGCATATGAGTGTGACCAATGGACACAGACGGGGGTTGGGGAGTGAGAGCATGTTTTGGGTGTTGGGAGTGGCCAGATGGAGGTCAATGGGGGAAAAAGGAGATGTATGTAATACATTAAACAACAAAGAATGTAAATTAAAAACAAACAAACAAAAACAGAAAGGGAAGCAGCAGCTTCCTAAACTTTAGAGTGGGGTTGCCCAGGAGCCTTGGGGATGTGAAGCAGCTAATTCTGCCCCCCACTCTACTCCCCTTCTATACCTCTCAATTGCCCACCCACCCACAGCCCTATGCATCAAAACTGAGAGTGGGTATGTTGATAAAAAAAAGCACTATCTTTGATTCTTGAAAGAAATATGAATGACTCTAACATTTATGGAAAGCAATTTGGAAACACTCATTAGAATTACAACTAGCTTACTTTAGATACAGCAATCCCACTGACACAAACCTATTCCATAGCAGTGAAGTTATTTCACAACACTGAGGTCCTTAGTATCCATTGTTCACACCATTTGAGTTGCTAAGTATTTTGATATCACTAAGAATAAAAACATCAAAGCCTAAGGCTATATGTGCAAAGATATTTATTACAACATTATTGATAATTGGAAAAGACCCCAGAAATTACATGAACCTCCATTTGTAGGAGAATGTTTACATGAACTGGGGTATATATAAAATGTAGCAAACAATATTGATGCTAAAAAGAGTACATCATAGATTTGGATGCAGGACAATTTACCTATGAATTTTTTGTTTTTGCCTGAGGAAAGCAAGATCCTGAAACAGATGGATATGATGATAATAGTTTTTAAAGAAGACACTCACTAAAAAAAAACATTAAATATATGTGTAGATATGTTTAGTTATATGTGTATTCATGTGAATATCTACATGTGTGTATGGAAGATGATTTGACCTTGGATAATGAGCATGCAATACAGCCTAGAGAGGCTTTCTTGTCTTTATTGTGTGTTTTGGCTCCTTTGTCAAAAATTATTTGCCCATATATGTGTGGTTTTATTTCTGGGTTCTCAATTCCATTCCATTGGTCTGTATGTATGTTTTTCTGCCAACACCATCCTGTTTTGATTATCATAGCTCTAGTATAATTTGAAATTAGGGAGTGTGATGCCTCTAGCTTTGTTCTTTTTTCTCAGGATTGCTTTGGCTATTAGGGGACTTTTGTAGTTCCATGCAGATCTGATGATTTTTTTTTGTTCTATTTATTTAAAAAAGTATATTAGAGCCCTAGCCAGTTTAGCTCAGTAGATAGAGTATCAGCCTGTGGACTGAAGGGTCCCGGGTTTGATTCTCATCAAGGGCACATACTTTGGTTGCAGGCTCCTCCACAATATTCTAGCCATAAAAAATTATGCCATCAACACAATATTCTAGCCATAAAAATCTTGCCATCAACAAGATGTATAGACCTTGAGAGTATTACACTAAAAAATTATGAAGTACTGCCATCAACAAGATGTATAGACCTTGAGAGTATTACACTAAGAGAAATAAGTTAGTCAGAAAAAGTTAAGAACCACATGATTTCACTCAAATGTGGAATATAAAACTGAAACTCATAGACACAGACAATACTGTGATGATTACCAGAGGGAAGAGAGTAGGTATTAAAAGGTAAAAGGTAAAGGGTACCAAATATATGGTGATGGAAGGTGATTTGACTTTGGATAGTGAGCATGCAATATAGCATAGAGATGTATCCTGAAACTCATACAATCCTATTAACCAAAGTCACCCCAATAGAATGAATTAAAAATTTAAAAATGATAATGAGCACATATATGCATTTATGTAAAATTATAAATATGCATTTGTGTGAAGAATTTTTTGAGTCAACCAGCTTTCATAGAAAAGCTAATTTCAAGGTACTAAGAGGTAAATCAATGAAGATGAACTAAAGTTAGTAGATGAAAACTATTTTTAGCAAAATTTTGACAAAGGCTAGAGATAAGGAGTCGTTACTTAAGTGTGTTTTAGGTTCAAAAATGTCATTTATGCTACAGGGGTCACTTGAGCTTATTTTTTTATGTAGAAATAAATTAGTTGGCAACATGGATAAGGGTAATTGTATAAAAAATAGCAGGGAGAATATTTACGTACACACAGGAGAGTAAGCGGCTTTTAGAACACTTTAGTGGCTGAAACAGTAGAGATTACTTTCTACCAGGTAAAAGTAAAAGAAGAGAGAAGAGTGAAGACAGAGACCTAGACTGGGTGAATAGAAAACCACACAGTAGGGATTGTGCTATTCTTTTACATGACTCTTGTTTTCTTCAAAACTTCAAGGGGAGTGATTGGATCTTTTTTTTAAATCAGGGACAAAGTCACTAGTGAGATACCCACAGTAAAGATGTTGATAAGCAAACTATGATTATTCAACTTTGATATCAGCTTTTGAGTGACTACTTGACTGATTCTGTGTGTGATCAATGAGAGAGTGATATGTTAGGATAAGTCCTCTTCTTTATCAAATTAGCATAACAATTCTGGTGACTAAAACAAAGACTTCCAATCTTTCAAACGTATTATAATATTTGAATATCCCTTTCAAATATACAGTAAAACACTGCAAGAGTCCATTATATATTGAAATTCTATCAGTCAATTGAAATCTAAGTGTATATTTAGAATGAAAGCAGTAAGAATAATAATTCAGTTATAATAATTAATTATGACTTTAATCACTGATAATTCTAGGTACCAGAAATAGTAGTAATAAACTTAAAATGATTTGAAAATATAGAAATAGGCTGATAATTTATTCAAATATTAAGAACAAGCACATTAGCTCAATAACTTTGGGAAGGACATGTATTTCTTTTAGAGGCTAGAATATTAATTGAATATGAAATTTTTTTTCCATCTGGGAATTGTTGTGTAAGTATTACTACCATTAAATAAAATAGCATTTTCTTAAATCAGATGCTATGAAAGAGAAAGGACATCTTACTGATTTAGTGACTATATTACCATGCAGTATTTTGTCTGGGTTGAGCAAACCCAAAACATAATGGACATTGTTTCACAACTGACCTCCAGTGAAAGGAAGTATGTATTTGACATTGCAAACATTCAATGCAGGAAAGAAAGAGGCATTCTAGCAACTAAAAATATCTGAGAAATGCTTCACTCTCCATTGTATCATTAATAGTTAATAAAACTATTAATAATTATTATTGTTAGACATGAGCAGAACAAGGATGATGGGCCAGGTAAGAAACTTAACAGGACTGAAAACCTCAGATGCCTAGCACAGGGCAAAAATGGGCAAGCAAGAACCTCATCCCCAGGGTAACCTATCCTCCCTAGCATATCACTGGTTGTGTGGGTTGGAGCCCGGGTCTTTTGACTCGCTGGTCAGGCAGTTTATACCCCTTGACCTTGTTCTCCCTAAAGATAACATTTAGGCCTCAGTTGTATTTCAGCTCCAGGCCCAGAAAAGCAATAAAACCAGACAAGTGATGCTGTGGCTGCCTCGGGACCAGTTACATTGACTGATGACTCCCTGCCCTATCAAGGACCAATCACTGGAGACCAGGACCCTAAAAAACACACCAGGGAAGCTGATGAATATTCTACTAAGACCCTCCCTTAAGACCTCTCTTAAGATTTCTTCCTGCAAGAGAGAGATAGACACCCTCACAACAAAGGCCCCAGGTCATGCTCTCCCCCCAAGGAGCATGTGCTCCCCCATAGACACGTATCTCCCAACCTTTAAGGGACCACGAGACTTGCAACCAGAGGAGCAATGGGCAGTTGCAGCTAGTCCTGGACTCCAAGGCCCTTTTCTCTGACTTCCCAGTAAGCTAAAGCAGCCCAGCCTCAGCTTTCTTGTTGCTTCTTCTATGCCCTTTCTTGTTTCATTCTCCTAAGTATATTTTTGCTGAGGTCAATAAGTTCTTGCTTGTTTTACTTTTATGTTGTTTGACCTTAAAATAATTTCTGTGTCAACAGGAAAAACCAGGGTCCCAGCCTGTAACCCCAATTGGTAGCACCTTTTACCTTCAAGTCACTCAACAGGTTTCTTTAGCCTTGGATAATTAATGATTTTGCATGTGCTAGGGATTTTATTTTTTTCTACATGCCTTCTTAGCAGGAGTCACAGTTCTACTCAAAACATGAAAAAATGGATCACCAGGTGATCAACATGGACAGGACCCTGAGATGTGTGTGCTTCTCACCCCTCCAACTGCTCTTAGGCTGGCAGGGATAAAGCCCTGGATCCATCACACCAGCGTGAAGAGGGCTCCAGAAGGGGAAGAATGGGTGACTAAACCCAAGAAGCACCTCAAGGAGGAACCTATTTATATCTTGCCTAGTAGGAGTTGAGACACTTATATATACAGAATTATACTCATTCCATTCATTTTGGGCCTTCATGATTTGGGACCCACTGTCCAGGAAAAGGATGCAGGGATGTTTTCTCTAAAGGTTTCTGCAGTAGCTTCCTGTGGCAAATGTCTAACTTCTACCAGGTGTTCGAGTTATTGTCTTTCAGTATCTAATAACTACAATAGGAATTGTTCTGATAATTTCACCCTCTTTTATAGTAATGGTCATACTAAGCTGCCACCTGGTTGGTTTCTGATATGTGGAGTAACTGTTTATTCTTACATCTCTGCCAACAATACCTAGAGTCTTATTCCTTGGGATATTGACAGAAGATAGGGACCTTTGCCACAATTCCATAAAGAGGAATCACTAACAAATAGAAAGAAGATGGAAATGTTAGGATATAAGCAATACAATCTTTAATGGCCATTTGTAAACTCCCCATCACAGGAGAAAAAAGCCAGGAAAAGCTTGCTGGACCTCAGGAATCAGACCATGTATGGAATTTAAGTTGTTCTAAATACACCTTATTGCATACCTGCATTCCAGCTGTATTCTAAGCCCACGTATTCATCCCTAGATCTGCTAATAACAAAAGTTTCCCACCAGTGACAGCATATAAGGATGAAACTCCAGCTCCTGCGTGCTGCCATCATCCACCCAACGACTTTCTGGCTCAGTGCTTTGCAGCCCTTCCCTTTGGCTGTCCCATCCTCCTCCTTGCCTTAACATAAATTTAATTTTTCTTTATCCACCATCTGAGAAGGCAATTTATCCTGCCTGTGTGCACCATCTACCATGTTAACCTTTCAGTTATGTTTTGTATAACACCAGATTTATTCTTCAGTCTTTGAGTTCATTGTCTATGATGATATTTGTCTTATTCTTGGGTTTCAAGTAAATATTAATTTTAACATTTATCCATTCAGCATTCAGCCAAAATGTGCACCTCTAGAGACATTTATACTTTAACTAAATTTTGACAATTAAATTCGATAAACTAGCCAGTTTGGCTCAGTGGATAGAGTGTCAGCCTGCAGATCAAAGGATCTCGAGTTTGATTATGGTCAAAGCCACATAACTTAGATGCAGACTCCTCTCCAGTCTGGGCCCTGATTGGGGCGTGTGCAGGAGACCACTAATAGATGTATTTATCTCACATCAATGTTTCTCTCGGTCTTTCACTCTCTCTAAAATATCCTTGGGTGAAGATTAAAAAAAATGTTTCTAAAAATTAGGTAAACTAGGAGTAGGTAAAAATTGGTCACTTTTTCATTCTGAAAACTCCATTTGTGGGAGGAAGGATTAAAATTAAGACAGAAGAGTGAAAAGTAACATGAATGTGGGTGGCATCTTGTGAAGAGAAGAAAAAACATAGAGGAGCTTTTTCATTGTCAACAAATATTGACAATCAGATGTTTGCCAACAAAAAAACAAATATACATACCTAACCATGCTTAGTTGGGATTTTTATGGATTTATTGGTCATGAACATGTAATAAAAAATTATTATTTTATTTATATTCAGAATATCTGCTTAGTTGTGTTTGAAAGTTTACATAAGCATTTAGGGAAAAAAAAGGTATAAAATTTCACTCCAGATTTTTAATTAAATAATCCTGAAAGATGATAAGCAATTCAGAGGAGAGTAGGCGGTATTGAAGGAGAAATACAAGAAAATAATTAATAAGAAGAGAGATAAAACAATGTTTGCATACAGAACTCCTCCGTCCAAAAAACATAGATCTGTATTTATGACTAAGTGTCTGGAAAGTGGGTAAAGTGCAGTTGCCATAAGGATTTTCACGAGGGGAATTGTGAGACTGTTTCCTATGTTTGCTCAATTCCAAGTGTCACATTTCTGTATCCATTTAAATTTTGTTTATTCTCATCACTACTTTGGATTCTCAGTGTGAGGGAGCACTGAATTATTTTACTAGAAAATGTAGCATTTATCATAGTTTTCTTCTATTGTTGCTTTTTATTCAGATATGGATACAAAATAATTGTGGTGATTCATTTAAATAATATAACTCTGTATATTAAATTTTATAAGTAACATACTAATTATTGTATAACCTCTACTTTCTTTTAATTTTCTATTTCTAGATGTTCTACTGTGTTATTTAGAGTTGAAAATGAATATGCTTTTATTCCCTTCTTTCCAAGGAGCACATCTTAACTCGATACCTCCATTTTGTATTTCAGATTTCTGAGGTTGTTAACTCCATTTAAAATTTGAAATGTTATATAGCCTTCATTATTTGAGTGAGATAATCTCATACATATTGTGGACTTGTAGTACTAAGTGGGTGATAGTTTGTTTGGACAACAGATTCTCAAAACTGTTTTTTTCAGTAATGAACTGGCAAGAAGATTTCAAACAATTGCCACGAGTACAAATAAGTAAACATATACACCGAGTGGCCAGATTATTATGACCACCTCACACTTGTAGGTAAATTAGCTGTACACTGAATAGTATGTGATATGGAAGCCGAAGGCCTGTTTGAACACCTTTGCTGTCTGCAGTTACCAAGATGAAACATCTCCAATTTGCACAGGAACACAAGGATTGGACAGTTGAGCATTGGAAAAAAGTCATGTGGTCAGATGAATCAAGTTTACAGTTGCATCATGCAGGTGACAGAGTGAGAATTTGGCGGAAACAGCACGAAAGCAAACACCCTGCATGCATGAGTACAACCCTTTAAGCTGGCGGGGGCAGTGTTATGGTTTGGGGCATGTTTTCCTGGCATGATTTGGGCCCTTTAATTTGTGTGAAACAATGTCTGAACAGCACAATATACCTAAGTATCATTGCTGATCAAGTTCATCCTATCATGTTGATGGCATATCCCAGTGGAGATGGCTTCTTCCAACAAGACAATGCACCATGCCATGGTGCTCATATTGTGCAGTTCTTTCAAGAACACGAGGGAGACTTTACCTTGCTTAGGTGGCCCCCACAATCACCAGATCTCAATCCAATTGAGCATTTGTGGGACAAAATTAGAAGAGTCATCAGGCAGTTGGTTCCACAACCATCAAATCTCACAGAACTGGACAGTGCTATTCATCAGGCATGGTGTCAGATTCCTCGCATCACCTTTCAACATCTCGTGGAGTCAATGTCAAGAAGAATCGCTGCAGCATTGAAGGCAAAAGGTGGCCCAATGAAGTACTAATGGAGTGGTCATAATAATCTGATATATATATATATATATATATATATATATATATATATATATATATCCACCCCACGTATATATCCCATATTCAAAAGCTGTAAAATCGCGTTGTTTACCCATATCTTCAAAAAAAATCTCTTCTATTGTCATAGTAAACAACCTGCTTCCCTATTTATAATGGTCTGGTCCTCTAGCAACTTCAGCACGAAATTATAGCTAATTTGCCTATAAACATCAGGTGGTCATAATAGTCTGTCCATTTAGTGTATATAAATTATAATGAAAATATTTTACTGTATTTTGCAACAATATGCTTTCAACTTACTTTGCATTTGAGTTTTTGTGAAGATTAGGGCATATAACTTTAATTATTCATTTATTTTTTTTCAACAAACCAATATGCTACTCAAGGACAAATATGATACGATCTTTGATATTCAAGAATGACACTTAAATGAGAAAATCCTATCTAATAAAAGAGTAATATACAAATTGACTATCAAAAGATGGCTACCCCCATGTGGTCAAAGATGACCACCACTAGATGGCCAGCAAGGGGGGGCAGTTGGGGGGGACCCAGGACTGCAGGGGAGGACAGTTGAGGGGGGCATCTGGCAGGAGGAG
>PVJC01005966.1:0-56770 GCA_004026665.1 Murina feae | reverse complement strand
TTATCTTTACTTTTTCTTCATCCTCTTCTCAAAGGATACCTTTCAGCATTTCATATAATACTGGTTGGGTGGTGATGAACTCCTTTAGCTTTTTTTTGTCTGTGAAGCTCTTTATCTGACCTTCAATTCTGAACGATAGCCTTGCTGGGTAAAGTAATTTTGGTTGTAGGTTCTTGCTATTCATCACTTTGAATATTTCTTGCCACTCCCTTTTGGCCTGCAGAGTTTCTGTTGAGAAATCAGCTGATAGTCGTATGGGTGCCCCCTTGTAGGTAACTAACTGCTTTTCTCTTGCAGCTTTTAAGATTCTCTCCTTGTCTTTTGCTCTTGGCATTTTAATAATGATGTGTCTTGGTGTGGTCCTTCTTCGGTTCCTTTTGCTTGGAGTTCTCTGTGCCTCCTGGACTTGGAAGTCTATTTCTTTCACCAGGTGGGGGAAGTTTTCTGTCATTATTTCTTCAAATAGGTTTTCAATATCTTGCTCTTTCTCTTCTTCTGGTACCCCTATAATTCTGATGTTGGTAAGCTTGAAGTTGTTCCAGAGACTCCTTACACTATCTTCATACTTTTTGATTTTTCATTTGTTTATTTGTTTGTTTTTTTCTTTTGGCTTTTCCGGCTGGGTGGGTTTTGCTTCTTCATATTTCATATCTTTGACTTGATTCTTGCAATCCTCTCGTCTGCTGTTGGATTTCTGTATATTATTCTTTATTTCAGTCAGTGTATGCTTAATTTCTAGCTGGTTCTTTTTCATATGCTCGAAGGTCTCACTAAATTTATCAGCAGTCTCTAGAAACTTCTTGAAAAACCTGATAACCGTGGTTTTGAACTCTATATCCAGTCGTTTGCGTTCCTCCATTTCTGTCTTTTGTGATCTGTTTCTTAGTCTCCGCATTTTGGCTTTCTGTGCTAGGTGTCCTATATAGGGCCCAGTGATTCAGCCTCCCCAATCACCTGGGTGGACACTCTTGTACACCTTTGAAAGCTGGGTGCACAGCCTTGTTGTAGTTATCACTGGGAGGTATCACTGGGGGGAAATGACCTGCAGGCCTTTCTCCTCGTTGTTTGGAGTTTAGATCTATTGGAGTTCTGTCCCAGCTGCAGACCCTTAGGTTATGTTGCAGGTAGATAGGTGCACAGCTTGGGCTGGGTTGTAGGTGGGGTGGGGCGGGGTCTCAGAATCACCGGGGGTGGAGCGACTCACAATGGCATCTCCTTTGCTGATGCCGGTTTGGCGTGTCCAAGCCCTGGGGTCTGCGCACGATTCTTAGTCCCTGAATCTCCAGGTCAGTGATCGGTGCAAATAGCAGTGCTAGAACGCCACTGGTCTTCCGCCGCCCCGTTGCCCTACAGCCCGCATTGCATTCAGTGTGACCCGGGAGTTTATAATCTTCTAAGGCGCAGACCCGATCGCCGCTGCCACCCTTTCACCCACACCGCCACGCGCCGCGCCGCTGCCTTCGTTTCGCGCGCGTCCGTACCTTTCAGTTTGGGCGCGCCGGGAGCTTCTCAAAGCACTCCTCTTGCCTTCTAGATGTAACGCTTCCCCTCCCTTGGTTCTGGAGGATGGCTGTTTATCTGTATAGTTGTATTTCTATAATGTAGGTGTGGAGGCTGTGCATTTAGGTATATACCTCATGCTGCCATCTTGGTTCTCCATAACTTTCTATGTTGTATATGATCTGGACCTAACTACAGAAGCAATGTTCTATGTATTTGTCTATGTCATGTGAATATGATAATCATTAGTGTATTAATGTTGATTTTAACATAACTATTATAGTTATCGGTATAGAAAAAATGACAGAATAATAATCATCATTGTTACTTTTTGGAGTGCTTCCAACATGCCAAAAACTATGCTAAGTGCTTTATGTGCATGGTATAACAACTATTATTACTCCCATTTTATAGATATAATTATGCTATTTTTGAATTCTTCCTTACGACATGGTCTAACTTCTTGCCATCCAAAATTTGGCTTTATTTGAAATTCAGATATTAGAAAGCAGGGTGCTAGCTCATTAAATAGTTTTTTACTTCATGAATTTTTAAATACTGGATAGTTTTGAATTGTATACAGATTTCACTATGAAATAAAACATTTATCCACAAAGATATTATTCAGAGTCAAAAAAAAGTAAGCTCTATACAAAGCCATTTAAACTTGTTAAAACTCAGAAAATATTTTTATTATTTTGATAATATATTACATTATATGTGACACATCCTATCTAATAAAAGAGTAATATGCAAATTAACTGTCACTCTGGGACAAAAATGGTGGTGCCCATAGAGGTGGGGCAGGATGCTGGCAGCATTACTCTGGCAATGGGAGCCCAGCAGGCAGTCAGACTACAGAAAGCACCCAGCAGGGCCTGCTGAGAGGTCGCCATGATGACCCTCCAACAGACAAGCGGCGGCCACAGGCAGCACCCAGCAGTGCCTGCTGGGCCTGGCTGCAGAGAAGGGGAGTCCCGGCCGAGCTTCAGCCAGGGCGGCAGCTGTGGATGAGGAGATGAAAGAGTGTGGCGAGCCAGAGCCATGGGGGAAACCCCAGCCACCGCCTTGGCCTAGGCCTGGCTGGGGTGGCAGCTGCGGACGAGGAGATGAGGGGGCACAAGCCATTGGGGACCCTGCAGGCAGCGCCCAGCAGGGCCTGCTTGCCCACCCCTGTGGTGTGGAGCAGACAGGCCCGGCAGAGAGCAGAGAACCACATGGACTAGGTCCAAGCCATCAGTAGCACATCTCCTGAGGGCTCCCAAATTGGATAAAGTGCAGGTCCAGGTGAGGGACCTCCCTGCTAGCCCTCCCCCTCCCCCACCTACCCATGCACGAATTTCATGCACTGGGCTCCTAGTATATGATAATGTGCTAAGTTGTCCATTCTAGGGAATAGTGGAATGATGGAGGTTGCCCTTCCACCATACATACAACAAGGAAAGCAAGCTGATTTCAGGAGAGCAGTTAAGTTAGCTCTGAGCCATCCATTTTTCTAAAGTCAATTGTCTTATTTTTATTTTATTTTATTTTATTTTATTTTATTTTATTTTATTTTATTTTATTTTATTTTATTTTATTTTATTTCATTTCATTATTTTTTTGTTAATCCTCACCCAAGGATATTTTTCCATTGATTTTTAGGGAGAGTAGAAGGGAGAGGGAGAGACAGAGAGAAACATCGATGTGAGAAAGACACATCTGATTGGTTGCCTCCCGCACACACCCCAACCAAGGCCACGGAAACTGCAACCAAGGTACGTGCCCCTGACTGGAATTGAACCCAGGACCCTTCAGTCCATGGGCCTACGCTCTATCCACTGAGCCAAATCGGCTAGGGCTCCATTGTTTTTTTGTGCCAGATTTCCCTTGTGATTAGTTTAAGTTGTGAAGTAAAATTCTTCTTGTGGAAAGCTAACCACTCTTAGTGACATCAAATCTTCACATGCTTCTCTAGAACTACTTATGCTGGCCAGCTTAGATTGTGTGTGATTTACAATTCATATAGCATCGATTCATATTTAAGATACATTTGATGGGACATTTTAAATTATAGTCACTTTAAAATAGGCATCAATTAAATTTTGTCTGATATTATCTTCTTTAAGTAACAATGAGTGTGATACTCTTCTGGAAGGAGGAAGCTCTGTGCCTCCACTGGGGACCCTAATGAACAGCTCACTCTGCCCCTATGTCTGCTGCAGACCTGCTGAGGAAACACTGGCTGAAAGGAAAAAACTTAATATCTCCGTGGGACCTGCAAGTTACAGAGGAGAGATCCTACTTTCTTTCCCTCTGCACACACTGACTGTTTTAGAAGGCATGAGGTTGTTGGGTCTGACATATGAATAATTATCACCTTGGGTAGTAGGAGGTGGCATTAAATATAGCATGGGTGTTTTAACTGAAGACATTTTGCAAATAACAGCTACATGAGTGCAGCATGTTTTGTTGTAGTGAAAAACTGGAAACAAACATACAATACAAAAAAATATCTATTTTAAGATTCTATTGGAAAAATTAGAAGACTCTATTCCAAACCTAAAGATGTTTAATCTCTTTTTGGAAAGAGGATGTGGAATTTTCAAATTCTATAGTAAGTATGCATCATGTTTAATAAGAAAAAGAGTTGAAATAAAAAAAATGACTTGATGGATTAGTTCACATGGCCAAATAGATAAAACATATTTCATTTAAACTCAAAATTTAATAAGGTATTCTCTAGAGGTCAGAATGCCAAAATTGTATGTATGTATATGTTATTTATAGTTGATCTTCTTCCATAAAAGATTTAAAAGGTTATCACATAGATTTAGTAGGGACTGTGTATAGATTGTCCCAAATAAAACTATATGTTTTTAAAGGAAGCATTTCTTGGCTAGCTTATACATGGACATTATGCTTTCCCTAAAATACATTTGTTTTATTTTTATTTATGTATTTTAATATATTTTTATTTATTTCAAAGAGGAAGAGAGAGGGAAAGAAAGATAGAAACATAGAGAAGAAAGATTATAAACCTTTGCTTGTCCTTACTGAGATCTTTCTGAAATTAAATCACCTTCATACCTGAAGGTCCTTATGGTGATTAAAATTCTCTGAGAAACTGTTGTATGAAGGCAGGGAAAGCACCTTAGAGTCAATTCTACCTAAATTGTATTTAGCTTTTGTTTATAATAAATAGAAGTAGCTTCCAAGAGAGGTGTCATTATTTTCCTGTAGTGTAATATAATGAGCTCAGCGCTTCCGTTTTAATTTTTAAAATCAACTTTCTACTTATTACTTTTTCATTACTGATAAAGAGGTTTCTTTTTCTTAGAATTCCATGGAATGGGTAGCCATTTTAATTTGGATTTTGCTTTTATTATTCATTTATTTGACACTTATTTTTAAGGACCTACTTGTTATTATATTATAAATAGCACCTTGGAGTAGCAAAGCAAATTCAGAAATAATCCTTCCATAGGGCTCTTCTATAAAGTTGAAAAACAACCCATGATCTTCTCAAATTTAGTCAGTTTGAAAGTAGCAAGACCTGATTTCACATCCAGACTCCATTGGCTGAAAAGGCCTACACTCTACTGTGCTCACAGAATTCCCCCAGAGTATAGACCTCAATGGAAAGGTAGGAAAATATTGAAGTAGGTGATGAGAAAAGAAAGATAAAAATACTGCTCAGAGACTTTAGGATTTGGAAATGAGCTGTTTCTTTCAATCTCAATGGGGCAGTAAGATTTATGACGTACTTTATATTATGTCTTTGTGACCAAGATATGTGTTGTGGAGATAATTCGATGCTTTTTCTTCTTCAAATATTTCTTCTTAAATAAATCTTTTCACTCCATTAACCATAGTTAATGTTTTCCCACTGGTTTGCACATGTCATAGCTAAAGACCAATGTAGACTAATGGGGAAGGAGAAAGAAAAATTAGTACATTCATGAATTATTCTCTGTTCTCACTTAGACAAGTTAATTTTCCTGAAATTATCAGGTTCTGCCTTAATCATGGGTCATTTGTGGTTATCAAGAAAGAAATGTTTACATACTTGTTTCTTCATGGTTTTACATTTCATGCTCAAAGCCAAACTCATTTTGTCCTTTAAACCCTATCACAAAACAGTCAATGTGAGAATCAAAATTCTAAAAATGAGTAATCCTTTAAAAATTTTATTTTAAAAAATATATTTAAATTAATTTTTTTATTTTGTTTTTTCCATCATAATTTATCCACTCTATGCCCTCTTCTACCTCCACCTGCTCCTCCTCCAATCCCACAATCACCACATTTGTCCATGAGTTCTCGCTCCCTTTTTTTTCTTTTTTGCTCAATCCCTTCACACTCCCTGCACCCTACCAGAATCATCTGTCTGCCCTCTATCTATGACTCTGTTTCTATTTTTGGTAGTTGAGTTTTTTCATTAAATTCCACATATTAGTGAAATCATATGTGATTTGTCTTTCTCTGACTGGCTTATTTTACTTAGTATAATGTTCTCCAGGTCCATTAAACGGATGGAGGAAGCCAAGCTTCTCGCCTGCCCTGCTGGCCCTGAGCTCCGCTGATGGCTACAAATTTTCAGTTATAGAAGATAAATAAACCCCAGATACCTGCTTCCAGGCCAAGGCCATGGCCAGCCTGAAAATGGTCCTCAACCCCTCACCCAGGCTGGTCACGCTCCCATGGGGTGAGGGTCCCAGCTGGGGGGCTGTGATCAGCCTGCAAACAGCCCTCAGCCCCTCACACAGGCTGGCCAGGCAACCCAGTGGGGACCTCCACCCTGAAGGGGCTGTGACCAGCCTGCAAACAGCCATCGGCCCCTCACCCAGGCTGGCCAGGCACCCCAGTATGGACCCCCACCCTGAAGGAAGTGTTGCCAGCCTGAAAAACAGCCCTCAGCCCCTCACCTAGTCTGGCCACATACCCATGGAGTGAGGGTCCCCACTGGGGGGCTTGACTAGCCTGCAAACAGCCCTCAGTCCCTCATCTAAGCTGGCCAGGGACCCCAGTGGGACCCCCACCCTGATCCGGGTCACCCTTCAGGGCAAACCAGCCAGCCCCCACCCATGCACCAGGCCTCTATCCTATATAATAAAAGGCTAATATGCAAATTGACCCTAACAGCAGAACTACTGGGAATGACTGGTCACTATGACACACACTGACCACCAGGGGGCAGATGATCAATGCAGAAGCTGCCCCTGGTGGTCAGTGCGTTCCCACAGGGGGAGCTCTGCTTAGCCACAAGCCAGGCTGATGGCTGCCAGCACCATGGTGGTGGTGGGAGCCTTTCCCACCTCCTCAGCAGTGCTAAGGATGTCCGACTGCAGCTTAGGCCTGCTCCCCGCTGGCAATTGGACATCCCCCAAGGGCTCCTGGGCTGCCGGAGGAATGTCTGACTGACAACTTAAGCCCTATCACTCAGGGAGTAGGCCTAAGCCAGCATCCCCTGAGGGGTCCCCGACTGTGAGAGGGCACAGGCCGGGCTGAGGGACCCCCCCACCCCCCGAGTGCACAAATTTTTGTGCACCGGGCCTCTAGTAGTTTAAATAAAGGAAGAAATAGCCTAGATTTATAAAGTCCGTTGTTTCTTTGATTTTACCAGTTTAAAGCAACTTTGCTTTCAGTACTCTATTATAACTTCATCACTTATCTTTTACACTTATGACATATATTAAAAATAAGTTGTACATTAAAAATAATAAAAATACTTTAGTAATTGATTTTTTAATTAAAAAATTAAAGCTTAATATATTAAGCTGATGGAGCCTTTGATTATTTCCTTCTGCAATGACTCCTATGTTAGTCCTCTCTCTAGAAATAGTCACTTTTAACAATGTAATGTATGTTTCCAGAAGTTTCTTCATGGGGATACAAAATACATCAATGTGTGTATATATTTTAACATAAATGACATACTCATTAGTTCACTTAGTAATATAGCTTAGATAATTTTTCATGTCAGTACATACAATCTACTTTATTTTAGAAAATCACAATGTGGTTTTTCCATAAAAAACTGCACAATTATTTATTTAGCCATCCCTGTATTTATAAATATTAAGGTTGCTTTGAGTTTTTCACTGTTACAAATAATATTGCATTGAAGATCCTTGTACTGTTTTTTTTGGCACATGGTGTAAGTGTCTCTCTGGGGTAGATATTAAGAGTAGAATTTTAGGGTGATGGGTTATGGAAAACCTCTTAAGTGGCTGTTCCTGTGCCTATCTTTCCTCCAGCTGTGTTTGAGTATTCTCACTGATTTTGAAGTTCCTTTTTTAAAGTAAGGTTAAGCAGCAGTTTATATAAATCTTGACCATTTTTATTATTTCTTCTATGAATTACCAGTTTAAGTCTTTGGCCCATTTTTTTCAATTAGCTTGCTTTTTCATTTATTTAAATAATTTATTAACTCTTATTCTTGCTATTTTTTTTCTTTTTGAAAATTTTTTTATTGTTGAAAGTAATACATATGTCCCCCTATTTTCCTCCCATTGATCCCTTCTAGTCTGGCCCCTCTCCCCCACCCCAGGCCATGGGTTATGCATATACAAGTTCTTTGGTTGATCTCTTCTCACCCACCCACCCACCCTCACCTTCCCTCTGAGATTTGTCAGTCTATTCCATGCTTCTGTGTCTCTGGATCTAATTTGTTCATCAGTTTATTTTCTTCATTATATTCCACATGTGAGTGAGATCATGTGATACTTTTCTTTCTCTGACTGACTTTTTTCGCTTAGCAGAATACTCTCCAGGTTCCTCCATGCTGTCTCAAAGGATAAGAGATCTTTCTTTTGTACTACTGCATAGTATTCTATGGTGTAATGTACCACAGCTTTTTATCCACTCCTCTACTGATGGACACTTGGGCTGTTTCCAGATCTTAGCTATTGTCAATTGTGCTTCTGTGAACATAGGGGTGCATATATCCTTCCTGATTGGTATTTCAGTTTATTTAGGATATACTCCTAGAAGTGGGATTGCTGGGTCAAACAACAGTTCCATATTTAATTTTTGGAGGAAACTCCATACTGTTTTCCATAATGGCTGCACCAGTTTGCATTCTCACCCACAGTATACCAGGCTCCCCTTTTCTCCACATTCTTACCAGCACTTGTCATCTAATCTAATAAAAGAGTAATATTGAAATTGACTGTTTCTTCGGGATGCCTAAGCCACCCCCACCAGCTAATCAGAGTGGCTGTATGCAAATTAACCCAGCCAAGATGGAGGTCGGCAGTCACAGAGTTAAACAGCAGCCTTCCGTGGCACCAGGAGTACACTCTCTGCCTAGGCCAGCTGTGCTTCTCTCTGCTCATGACAACATAGTTACAACTATAGAAGCCACGGAACTGAAGTAAACAGGAGGTTTCTGTTGTACCGGCGATGGAGGAAACTGTCTGCCTAGGCCAGCTGGGCCTCTCTCTGCTCACAGCAACATTCTTTCAATTATAGAAACCACGGAGCTGAAGCCAACAGGAGGCTTTGTTACCTGCCTAGGCCTGGCTTAAAGCAACAGTGTATCAATTAGAGAAAATAAATAAACCCTAGAAACCTGCTTCCAGCCAGGCTTGCTGGGACATTGGGTCAATGGGAGTTGTGGGCTGCCTGAAAGCCTGAAAATACTCCTCAGCCTGTCACCCAGGCTGCCCAGGCACCCCAGTAGGGACCCAAAACCTGAAGGGCTGTGGGCAGCCTGAAAACAGCCCTCAGACCCTCACCCAGGCTGGCTAGGCACACCAACAGGTGGACATCTCCTGAGGGTCTCAGACTGCGAGAGGGCACAGGCCGGGCTGAGGGACACCCCAAGTGCACAAATTTTTGTGCACTGGGCCTCTAGTTTAAAAATGTTTTTATTTATTTCAGAGAAGAAGGGAGAGAGAGAGGTGATAGAAACATCAATGATGAGAATCATTGATTGGCTGCCTCCTGCACAGCCCACACTGGGCATTGAGCCCACAACCCAGGCATGTGCCCTGATAGGGAATCAAACCATGACCTTCTGGTTCATAAGTCGGTGCTCAACCACCAATGGGCATCTGTCTTATCTCTTTTTAAAAGTGGTATTGGCCTTCCTCCAATGCTTAGTGATTCCTCAGTGTTTGTCTGGCAGCTAAGCCTGCTTGTTAGGCTGTTTTGTTCTGTGTGTGTCCATACCTGCTTAGAGATAGAAGCAGGGCTGGTTGCTGGAACTTGTATTTCAGTTTGTTTATTTTATTTTATTTTTTCCATTACCATTTATCCCCCCATACCCTCTTCCACCTCCACCAAGCCCCTCCCCCTACAATCACCACACTGTTGTCCGTGTCCATGCATTCTTTCTCTTTCCCCCTTCTTTTGCTCAATCCCTCTACAACCCTCCTCCCTCCTCCCGCCACCAGAGCTGTCTGCCTGCTCTCTAACTGTGAATCTGTCTCCATTTTGCTTGTTTTCAGTTTGCCCATTAAATTCCATATATGAGTGAAATCATGTGGTCCTTATCTTTTTCTGACTGGCTTATTTCACTATGCATAGTATTCTCAAGATCCATCCATGTTGTCACAAAGGGTAAAATTTTCTTCCATTTTATGGCCGAGTAGTATTCCTTTGTGCAAATGTACTATAGCTATTTTATCCACTCATCTACTGACGGACACTTCCAAATCTTGGCTATTGTAAATAACGCTGCAGTGAACATAGGGGTGCATATACTGGTATTCTTTTGGATTTCTTCAGGTAAATTTCAAGAAGTGGAATCACTGGGTCATAAGGCAGTTCCATTTTTCATATTTTGAGGTAACTCCATACAGCTTTCCACAGTGGCTGCACCATTCTGCAGATGAGTGTTCGCTTTTCTCCACATGATTGTCAGCACTTGTTGTTCAGTCTGTTTTCAAGAGCATATGAGAAGGATAGGGCCTCCACTGAGCAGGGTGCCTCAGAGGCTAGCTTCTGGTGGCTGAGGGGATGTCTCACTCCTCCTGGATAGCTCCAGCCACCCAGGCATCCAGCATTCTGCTTTGTTTCTGACTTGAACTCCCATACCTGTGGCTTCCAGCTGGAAGCATCAACTCCTGTTGCTGTTCTTCGGCACAAAATGACCTAAGTTGGTAGAGGGGATGTGAAAACTTCAGCCTTCTTGGCTGTTCTTGTTATTGTACTCTAACAATCACACAGTTTGCTGTCCCAGCCTCCCTCTTTTATTTGGTATTCATTCCTAACATTTTTGGCAGCACTCTGCTATATTTCTTTTGAGCTGTGGTTTTAAATCTTCATTCTAATTCCATCTGCTTTCTGTCTTCCAATATTTTCTCAAAGTTTATAGTTCTCAAAAGGTTGATATTATTTTCTAGTTATATGGATTAAAAAGATCTTTCTAAACGTTTAAGGTTCTGCAGTGGGAAGAGGAGGCTAGAATATGTTCCCATTCTACCACCTTGAAATAGAAACTGAAGTCTACTCTTCAGAACCTTAGGAGATGTTTTAAAAATGAGTTTCCCCCAGGCCAGTTTTCAGGACTGCCATTTATGGTTGAATATGTTGTTCACTATTTGAAGGCACCGGCAAGGAGGTAGGTCAGAGCTGACATCTGAGCTCACTGCTTTTCACTACACTGTATATCTTGGCAAAGGAAAACTTCTGCTGGGCAGGTGATGCAGTTTCCCCAATTTATATAATGATATTCTATGGGTCAGCAGTGGCTCTGGTCATTTTAACTTTAAATTACATTGTGTATGGTGATGGTTCAATGGATGGATATTTATGTCAACACTTATCAAATTATTCACGTGAAATATGAACAGTTTATTGTTCATCAGTTTTGCCTCAATAAAACTGCAAAATAAAATTTAAAAGGAAAAGAAATTATATTACACAAGTAGTGAAGTAGACAAAATATGTTATTGGATTTAGAAGGTCAATTCTGAAGATTTTATATATTATAAATTGGTTGATATAATAGAAAAACTTTATCTTAGCTGACAAAATAATGATAATTATGAAAGAAGACATATCCATGAACCACAGAAAAGATAGTTAACAAGAGGTGGTAACTGGCTATTAATCATCTTTTATGAGAAAAAAAAGTGGTGTAGTTAACAAGTGCCTTGGATATCTTAGGGTAGGTCTTAGGTAAAGGCAGAGGGATGAAGTAGGGTTGTGCTGTCCATTCTAGTACCCACTAGTCTAGTACTCATTGTGTAGCTATTGAAATTTAAATTAATTAACATAAAAAATTCAGGACTTCTATTATACAAGTTGCATTTTAAATGCTCAATACTCTGTACGACTAGTGGCTACTGTACCAGACAACACAGATGTAGATTATTTCCGTCATTGCAGGACATTTCATTGAACCATGCTGAACTGGATACTCTCTCAGTTTAGGTGCTTTCCATCCCAATAGTTTCTTTTCACCAAGTGGGATCCCACATTTCAGTTGTCAGTTGTCTAAAGGGAAAATGGAGTATGGGCACATACTATGTACATCAAGTATGTCAAAATCAAATAAACAAGGCATGTGGTCCATGGGCCGCAAGTTTGGCATGCTTAGCGTACATAGTAGGTACTTGGTAATTGATAAAATTGTTGGTGAATGAATGTACGAATGGATTCATGTCTGAAGACTAGCAGTGAATCCCTATTATCTGATAATGTACAGCATTCTTTATTTCATTCATTAATTCAGCAGGTATTTATCAAGTGCCTACCATGTGCTATGTACTGCTTCAGGTGCTTGGGATATATGAATACACTTAACAAATATCATTTTCCTTGTGGAACTTACATGCCAGAGGTGGGGGATATTATAAATAACTAGAGGCCCAGTGCACAAATTCATGCACAGGTGGGGTCTGGCTGACCTGACCCCAATTGGGGCAGATCAGGGCTGGGCCTGTCAGGAGGCGGAGATGGTGGGAGGTTGGTCAGCTGGCCCACCCTTATCAGGGCCTGATCAGGGCCAGGCCAGCTGTGGGGAGGGGCTTCAGGTGATTGGCCAGTGGGCCCACTCTTGATTGGGGTAGAGGGGCTGTGGGCCGTGGGCTAGCTGACCCCACCCATGATTGGAATGGGAGGGCTGATTGGGGGCAGAACTGGCCAGCTGTGGGGAGAGGTCACAGGTTGATTGAGGTGGTGGGAGCCCATCAAGGGCAGGGCTGGCCAGGGGGAGGTGCTACAGGAAGTTGGCTGGTCAGCCCCACCCTATGAGTCGTCATAGCGACCAGTCATTCTGGTTGTTATGGCATTCCAGTCACTGGCTTTATATATATACTAGGGGCCTGGTGCACAAAAACTTATGCACTGGGGGGGGGGGGGTCTCTCAGCCTGGCCCGTGCTCTCTCTCAGTCTGGGACCCCTCAGGAGGCGTGCACCTGCTGGCATGCCTGGCCAGCCTGGGTGAGGGGCTGAGGGCCATTTTCAGGCTGCCCACATCCCCTTTAGGTTTTGGATCCCTACTGGGGTGCCTGGGCAGCCTGGGTGAGGGACTGAGGGCCGTTTTCAGGTTGCCCACATCTCCTTCAGGGTTCAGGTCCCTACTGGGGTATCTGGACAGCCTGGGTGAGGGGCTGAGGGCTGTTTTCAGGCTGCCCACAGCTCCCATTGACCCAGGGTCCCAGTGAGGCTGGCTGGAATCAGTTTTCTGGGATTTATTTATCTTCCATAATTGAAACTTTGTTACCTTGAGTGGAGACCTAGGCAGGTAGCGAAGCCTCCTGTTTGCTTCAGCTCTGTGGCTTCTATAATTGAAACATTGTTGCCATGAGCAGAGGCCCAGCCAGCCTAGGTAGGCAGTTGCAATGGAAGCCTCCTATTTGCTCTAGCTCCATGGCTGCCAGCCTCCATCTTTGCTGGGTTAATTTGCATACAGCTGCACTGATTGGCTGGGGGCATGGCTTCGCTGGTGGGCATGGCTTAGGTGTCTTGGAGTGATGGTTAATTTGCATATTACTCTTTTATTAGAGTAGATATGTGTATATATATTAGATAAGTTAATCATTTCACAAGTTTTAGGGTGATAAATATGAAAAATAAAATACAAAGCAGAGTAAGAGGGGTCAGGAGTGCTGGGTGTGGGTAGAGAAATGAGGATTATAATTTTTAAATAGGCAAAATGAAGATTGTAATTTTAAATATGCCTCAATGAGGGAAGATTCGAGAAAGACTTGAAAAAAAGTGGGCAGTAAGCCATTTGAATATCTGGGCAATGAGCACTCAAGGCAGGGGAAACAGCCAGGGCACAGTCCTAAGTTGCACACATGAGTGTCATGTTCGAGGAATAACAGGATGTGGCTGAGCAGAGGGAGCAAGGAGGTAGGATCCTCTGGGTCTTTGCAAGAATTTTGGTTTTACTGCAAGAGAGTTTGGAGCAGAGAAGGAACATGACCCCACTAAAGTTTTAAAAGGCTCAGTCTAGCTTCTGTTTTTAGAAGCCATTGTGTGGCGACAAGGACAGAAGCAAGAAGGCCATCGGAGGCTGGTGGAGGATCAGGTCTAGGTCTAGGGTGGCAGCAGTGGTAATGGTGAGAATGGTCAGATCCTGATCTATTTTGTAAGTATAACTGTAAGATTTCTGGATGGACTCGCTGTGGGCATTGGAGAAAGGGAGTCATCAGGTGTAACTTTAGAGTCTTCGGTCTAGCGACTAGGAGGATGAAGTGGCCATTAACAGAGGCAGGGAAGGCTGAGGGGCAGTTTAAGGGGAAGACCAGGCACCGAGTTTTGAATATGTTGAGTTTAGGATGGTTGTTAAAGAAGTTGAGTAGGCTGCTGGATAGGCAAGTTGATATTTGGGAGAATTGTCTGGGAGGGAAATGGTGGTATTGATAGGTAAGCAAATATGTTCTCGGTTAATGAACTGTAAAAGTTTTTGCACATCAGAAGGTGTGAAGTGGCTGGCTGTGAAGTGGAATAAAAATGTCATCATTTTGTTCTTAGCATGAGCTAGGAGAAGACCTGTCCAAAATTTGGCTTTGCAAACATTCACAAAATGTTCAGGCATTAACTTTTGCTTTAAAAAAGGAAATGTTTCCCCACAGGCATGGATGTTTAGAGTCCAGGAGTTTTCTATGATTTTTTGCAGAAAGCACTTAGCATTTTTTTGTTAATATTAATGCTGTGTTAGGACATATGCTGGCATTTTTTCCCTTCCCAGCTGCATAATATTTTTTAGCAGTTAAACCCAAATTACTGCATTTTTAATATATTTTATCACTGCAGCATAAAAAAAATTAAAGTCATATGAAAGAAAATCTTGCTGTTAATTTAATAGAAGGAAATAGTTAAACATAAGTATTTGAGCTTCAGGCCTGAGTCCTATAAAAACAAGTTAATCAAAATGGTGGAGCTTTATAATCTTAAAAGGATGACATCAAGGGTCTGATGTCTTAGATTCTTAAGGGCAGACATGAAACAGTCCAACATCTGTGCCAAAATGACCTCTATGAAGCATAATATTTCCCTTTAAATATTTAGACATCATGATAGTTTTCCATGGTTTTAATTCATAACATGGATTTTTAAAAAGCCACAGAAGCATAACAATTTCTTCAGCGATTCCCTCCTTTCTCTACCTTGCTTTTAACCCCTTAATTACTCACCAGTCCTAATGTGAACAACTAAATTAGCACCTTCTTACAGAAATATGACCACTTATAAACAACTCAACACTGGTTAGGGAAGTAAAGTGATAATGAAAAAGTTCACTAACTCTGAGTTGGGATTATGAAATCTGAAGGAATTACTTTGCATGAACTAAGATAAGAAACATTAGATAGCTTATTCTGGCTTTAACTATGTTGCTTCCATAATGCTTTCAATGATATTTCTCTTTTGTTAAGACTGCTTGGCTATTTTCAAGGTCATATATATTATAGTGGCCCATGGGTGCATAAGGACACTTGTTCTATGATATCCAGAACATTAACTTTTGGAAGGTTCAGAAGAATCGTTTATTTAGTCTGTGTATTTCAGCTGATTTGCTTTCTTAATTGAGTAACCCAAAGCTGGATATTTATGTTTTTTAAAAAAGATATTTTACTGCCTTTATACTTGAGCATAATTAGCTAGTTATGTTTCTTCCTCTTTACGCTCACCCCTATGACCCACTCACACCCCAGCCGCCCCTACACACACACACACACACACACACACACACACACACACACAGAGTAACGAATTTGGTTATAATTGAACAAGATAATTCAATGATTAGTTGCTTATTCTGCATATTGGATGCTAAGTGCCAAGAAAGGGTTATGTTGAATACATTAAATTCCTCTTTCCATGAGATTATAATTTAGAAAAGAAGGTATGGGACACTTAGGGGGCATATTAATGAGCTTGAGTTGTGCACCAAGAGCAGCAATTCTAAGGCATGCACACGCCCCAGGACATGGTACTCAGTGCAGACCCTTCGGCCCTAAGGCTCTTTGCTCACAGTCTTTTTTCTCATCGGTTTCATTTGTTTACTTCCTACTAAGTGCCAAGTATTTCGACTTGACATTTCTCACATACAATGGGCTCATTTTTTGTTCTGTTGCCACTGTTAAGCTCTCACGTACAGATGGAGTTATGTGACAATGAAAAATAAATAAATGTCTGCATAGCTACTTTCTTTAACCTCCATTGTCCAATCTCCAGGGCCCTCCCATTTCTATGTTAATGGCCCCTGGGCACTGTGGTCCTGATGCAGGTGGTGGGGAAGAGGAGTTGCTAGAAAGGTGCCCAGAAAGTTTAAAGAGTAAAGGGAGGTGGCAGCTTGTATGGAACTGATCCACTTCTGCACCCTGGAGAGCTATGGGTGACAGGAGAGTAAAGACAGAGCCTGGGTAGTAGGCTTGGCTTGAGTTTTAGAGAATTTTTTAGAGTTTACAGTGAGGGAGGAAAGAGATCTTTTTGAAGCAGATTATATATATATATATATATCCATAAAGCTTTGCTCTTATTTTCAATTATTTTTATTATCAGCAGGATTTATATTAAGGTGATACATGCCAGGATGGGTAAACCGATTGTTTATAGCTGGTAACTGTTCTAACTGAGCCATTGTGCTTCTGTTTGGCTGGTGACCCTGCCATTGCCACTGTGTGGCAACTCCCCTCAGAGTCTCTGGGCCTCCCCACAATCCAGGGACTAAAGGGCTCAAACTTACTGCCTCAGAGGGTTTCAGAGCCTCACTTTAGCAATGCAGCTGGCATTGTTCAGATTGGTTTTAAATATTTATTTTTTTAAATATGTTTTTATTGATTTCAGAGAGGAAGGGAGAGGAAGAGAGAAAAATATCAAGGAGGAGAGAAAATCATTGATCAGCAGCCTGCTGCATGCCCCTTACTGAGGATTGAGCCCATAACCCAGGCATGTGCTCTGGCCAGGAATCAAACCATGACCTCCTGGTTCATAGGTTGATGCTCTACCACTGAGCTATGCCAACTGGGCAGTTTAAATATTTACAGTATCATTTCTGATCGAAACATCTGGAACCAGGCCCTAAAGATATGAGAAACCAGAAAGGGCAGGTCCATGTGGCCCTCACAGTAAGTAGCAGGAGAAAAAGAAGCAATAGGAAGGGTTGTATCCAATATGGGACATGAACAAGGAGGCTGAAGGATGTAGGCAGGGAGGTAAGACACACTGGTGGGAGAGGGCACTGCCAATAATCTCACCCTGGTTGGCCATGGGGCTGGCCAGGACTTTGCACAAGCAATGCTCCCCACTTGAAAGTTCTTGTAGTTACTTTCCATCGCCCCACTTGATCACTCACACTGCCTTCTCTCCCACTGAGCACGTGTGTCACATGCACACACTTATACTTGGCAAAGAGGCACTGAGTAAGAATCTAATCTAATAAAAGAGCAATATGCAAATTAACCATCACTCTGAGATACCTAAGCCACACCCACCAGCCAAGCCATGCCCACCAGCCAATCAGAGTGACTGTATGAAAATTAACCCAACCAAGATGGCAGCTGGCAGCCAAGGAGGCTTCTGTCTGTAGGAAACTGCCTGCATTAGACGGCTGGGCCTCTGCTCAAGGCAACAAAGTTTCAATTATAGAAGCCACGGAGCTGAAGCAAGCAGGAGGCTTCATTGCCTGCCAAGGCCTCCACTCAAGTCAACAAAGTTTCAATTATAGAAGATAAATAAACCTCAAAAACCTGATTCCATCCAGCCTTGCTGGGACGTTGGGTCAATGGGAGCTGTGGGCAGCCTGAAAATGTCCCTTAGTCCCTCACCCAGGCTGGCCACACCCCCCATAGGGTGAGGGTCCCACTGGGGGGCTTGGCCATCCTGCAGACAACCATCAACCCCTCATCCAGGCTGGCCAGGCACACCAGCAGGTGTACATCCCCTGAGGGGTCCCAGACTGCAAGAAGGCACAGGCCAGGCTGAGGGATCCCCCTGAGTGCACAAATTTTTGTGCACCGGGCCCCTAGTTCTTAATGTTTGCCTTTCAGTGAGTGTGTCCAGGCACCTTCTTAGTGCATAGAATCAAGTGATTGCCTAATTTACTACTCTTATGTTGAAAATAGAGGTTTAAAAGGCATCCAGAGAGATTAAATAATTGCCCATGTTCCTCAGATCTACGATCCCATTTTAGGGTTGTCCAGGGATGACTCTCCCACTGAACTGTATGCCTTAAGCTGCCCGTTTCCTGAAGGAAATTATCTCACAATCAGGACAAATTTCTCAACTAGCTCTGTGCTTTGAGAACAATAGAGTTCGTTCTTCTCTTTGCTCTATGAAGGCTTGGAAAAATATTTTGAATAATAAGTTGAATAAAAAAACTTATATGATATCATTAAAAATTTATATGAAAATATAATTTTAAGTCAATGAAAAATTCTACATCTAAATCAATACTCTTTGTGTGTGTGTGTCAGGGAGACAGTAAGAAAAAAATGGATCCTGAAGTCCAAATGTCTGGGCTCAAATTCCAGCAGAGCAATATCACACAAGTTCCTTCAGTTCTCTGTGCCTCAGATCCTTGGTCTGTATAATGATATAATGGTACCACTTAATAAAGTAGTTCTGATGATTAACAAGATAATTTAGATTAGTACAATGTCTAGCACTTAGTAGGGCTGTAGGTGTTAGCTATTATTATAATTTTTGTGGGCTGATGTTCTCTACAGCCCAGATTTAAAGACTAAGAGAGATATGATTTCTTGGAATTAGATTTGATGAGATGACTGTAACAAAGTGAAAAATCAGAAAGGGATGGCCGCAGGGAGTTATTACAATTTACCCAACATGACTTATGTACTCAACATCTTGGCCGCAGAAACATTTGAGAGTAGTAAATATTTCTTCATAAAGACACTAGTTTTGTTTTAATTGGCATGTCTTATCTTCCTCATAAACAGATCATGTCCTCCAAAGCTGAAAAAAGAAAAAAGCTAACAAACATTTGAATTCAACAGATTTTTTGGTAACATCTAGAAGAGCTGTCTTTGATAGAATCTTTTGTCCATAATGCCTTGGTTATCTTCCAAGATGATGTGTAAAAACAATTATTTTATGGGGGTCACAATGGAATCTCAGAAATAGGGGATGAATTCCATTTCCAATAAGTAAACTTTTCACCTGAATATTATATGAAGCCTTACAATAAAAATCATTATTAAAAATTTTGGTAATTATTTCCCTCTAAGGTAACTGAAATTCCAAGGTGCTAACTTTGTAAAATAATTAATTGATACAAAATTCTCAACTATAGAAATGATTTCATATCTAACATTACTCCTAGAGACATATGTGTGTGTATGTGTGTGTGTGTATAATTGCTGTCCTGGCCAGTGTGTTCAGTGGTTAGGGTGTCAGCCCTCAGACCTGAAGGGTGGCAGGTTCGATTCCCAACCCCTCTCTCTCTCTCTCTCTCTCTCTCTCTCTCTCTCTCTCTCTCTCTCTCTCTCTCCCTCCTACTTTCTCTAAAAATCAATGGAAAAAAATATCCTCGGCCGATGATCAACAAACAACAATAACAAAAAGGTGCGTAACTGCTGAATGCCTTTAAAATAGTGGAAAGGTGACATTTTCCAAAGGATGTTAAACTCTGGGGAGAGTTCTCCATACCTTCTAAATCTTCATAGATTTGCCGAGACTTAGCAAAGACATCTTTCTTGTTCTATTAGCTCAGTGTTGCCTTATACTTCCTGAAGAAGGTTGTAGTGGTGGAGACTGCAACAAGTACTTGTGGTTCCAACCAAAGACAACATTAAGGACAAAGTTGTATTTTTTTTTTAAGTTTTACAGTGATTGAGTGATGGGGTTAGGGGACTAAGAAAGAAGTGAGAAACTTTTCCCCAAAATCTCCAATAGGATATGCTCTTCACAAATTCATTTTTATGTTTTAGGTAAAAATTATTTTAGTAGAATGAGTATTTCCTTAGTTAGAGGATGTAGTTAAAGCGATTATTCCTCTTTGATCCAGTCCTGCCAAAAATTCACATTAATAATTAATAACATGCCGAATGAATGTTTTTTAAAAACTGCATCTAAAAAACCTCAACTCATAATTTAAGAAAAAACTCAGTTAAGCAGTAGCAGGGAATCACTGCCGACACTCACAGAAGAGAAGCAATAAAAATTGGTCTGTTAAAATAAAACCAGGCAGGATCACAGACAGCGTGTAGTGTCATTAGATTCTTAGGTCATTAGATTATCTTGGCTAGCTCTTTACTTAGATGAGCCATGTTGCTTGCTCTGGGGCCTCCCGGCAAACCTTATGTGGCGAGAATTGACGTCTGAATACATTTCAGTACACCACTTCGTGTTATTTCACAGGCCTCTGACGTTTGGCCATCCCCCAAACAATCTCTAGTAGATTTCATCAATGCCTTCATTTTCTTTTGTAATACTTAAAAAGGTCTTTGGGTTGGTTTCTGCTTAGGCAGTCTCCCACATCTGGGAGCAGAAGATCCCTGAATGAGGAAAGGTAAGCTCTCCCAAAGTTCTCAGACAATGTATCCTTGTAGGTCAAAGAAAAAGTGGGAATAGGGGAGAGGAGACATGATCGGAACTCATTCCAAGCCAGTCTTCTCAATCTTTCCTTCCTTTTCTATAAATAAAATAAGGTTAAGGAAAAATATTTGAAAAAAATATTTGAATAAAAATTTTGTCCCAAGCTCTATACCTCCACTTCCTCCTAGCCAGAGGCCACCCAGGGGTTGATTGATGTTCTCTGCTGGAGAAGTCTGAAGGAATACACTCTTGGGTAGTTTAAGTGTATCTGCTTTAGTAGGTAACATTTCTGAGCCACACAGAAATGCAACTGTTTTCTGGGTTTGCCTCCAAGTCTACCAACTTGGAAACTAATTAGCTGTTAGGTTTAGAGCATATTATTTTAACTCCTCCAGGCCTTCTCTGCCTCTCTGATGAAAAGAAGAGGGTGGATTAGATGTCCTCAAAGGTGGTAGGATTTCTCAACTTCAACATTATGGACCTCGTGGCCTGGATAGTTCTTTGTTGTGGTGGGCTGTCCTGTGCAAGGTAGGATGTTTAGCAGTGTCCCTGGCCTTTACCCATGACACTGGATTATCCCTAGTTTTGACACCCCAAAGTGTCTCTAGCCATTGCCAGATGCCCCTCTGGGGATAGGTTGCCAGATAAAATATAGACTCCTCAGTTAAATTTGAATATCAGACAAAGAATGAATCATTTTAAAATATAAGCTTGCCCCAAATGTTAAATGGGATATATTTATACTTAAAAAATTACATTATTTTGATCATGTTGAAAAGCATGTTTTGACTTGGTAAATACCAGAATGCTCAAGTCATTGGGTTCTAAAATCAAACCTGGAATCACCTCCTCCCAGCTGTGTCACGGGGCAATCTGTGGCAAGTCCTCTAAGCCACAGTTGTGGGAATTAAATCAGTAATTTTACATGAAGTGCTTATAAAGAAATGTTTTTGTTCTTTACCTGAAATTCATATTTAACTGAGCATCCTGTAATTTTATTTGCTAAATCTGGAAACTCTATCTGGAAATGCAAACTCATTTTCTCTCGCATTCCACTGGAAAACACTGTTCCAGTTAAATTTTCTAATGTATTTCTATTCTTCCTGGAGTTTTCTGGATATGTTCCTATTTGGTTAATTGTGCATTCATAGAAATATTGTTCTGAAGGAATATTTTTTAACATTGTTAGGATAGGGATGTCAGATATTTTTGGTTGTTGGTTTTTTTTAAAAGCCCCTGCTGATTTTCCTCTGGAAAGATTGAGCATATGCTGGATGCACTGACAAAATAGAAGAGAGAGAGAAGAAGGTTTGGATTGAGACAATGAGATTTTTAAAAAAGAATCAGTGTAGCCCTAACCAGTTTGGCTCAGTGGGTAGAGCATCGGCCTGCAGACTCAAGGGTCACAGGTTCGATCCCGGTCAAGGGCATGTACCTTGGTTGGGGGCACATACCCAATAGGGGGTGTGCAGGAGGCAGCTGATCGATGTTTCTCTCTCATCGATGTTTCTAACTCTCTATCCCTCTCCCTTCCTCTCTGTAAAAAAAATCAATAAAAAAAAAGCATCAGTGTAGAAGTAGACAGTAGTGGGAAGTGATAACCCCATTGAACTCATTTTGAATTTCATACAGCAGTAGGGTGAAGGATAATGTTTCTGAAGGCATTTTGAGTTTTTAACCCTGACTTACTTTTTTTTTTAAAGGATATTTTACCCCATGTCAGCCATCAGTGAAAGCAGAGGGACTGTCAGAGGTACCTTGTTCTTCCTTTCTACTCTAAGCTCTTAAGAAGTTGTACTTCTAGTACAGGGTATGGAAAATAATACAATAATTAATAAGTACTATTACAAGAATAGATTATGTTTTGTGCACTCACAACTATAAACCTACTTTTGCCCCACTCTGTATATAGAGAGAAGATTACTTTAATAGAGTGTGCATCCAGGGGAATGGATGACAGAATGAATCCGAGATTTAGGTATATATTGTGTTGTGCTAAACTTGACACACTGCTTTTTCCACTTGAGCCAGATGCATCTCACTGATTTAGGATTCTGGCTTTTTTTTTTTTTTTTCAGTTGGGACTTCCTATCTTTATGAAAGCAGGGAGATTGAAGTTGCAGAAAGGGACACTTGGGGATGTACAACTGGTGAAATGTGGCAGTAATACTGTAACCTGCAATGCTCATTGGTACTGAAGAATAGAAAAATATTGTATCACTGTGATCAATAGAGAGCTCAATGCTTGCTATAGGCATAGAATCAAACATTGAAGGAGATGCTGAAGAGTATAACATTTTCCCTCTCTCTTACAAAATTTTAAATCACTTAGGAAAAAGAAATACATACAGACAGACAAAAGATAGCAAAATGCCGAAAGATTATTCACATCTTTGGTGTTATAGGAGCTAAGAGGAGGGGATTCCGCTTTCTTCTGGTGCCCTGGCTCACCTTCAGCATTACTGACATTTTGGACTGAAGAAGTCTTTGTTATGGAGGGCTGTGCACAGATGCATTGTAGGATATTTGGTCTTTACTCATAGAAGCCAAAAGCATCCCCTACCTGTTGTGATAATAAAAAATGTCTTCAGACATTGCCACATGTCCCCGCGGAGAAAAATTTCCCTAGTTGAGAAGCACTGGCCTAGTAGAGTGCGGGAGACTTCCTAAAAGAGGTAGCATTTGAGCTGGGACCGGAGGGATGGGTAAGATTTTGGAAGAAAAAGGTGGTGATGGTGGAGAGCATTTAGGTGAGGGAGATGGCATGAATAAAATGCCAATCAGTGTGCCAAAGTGGAAAAATCAAGGCTAAGTTTGGAATATTGTAAGAAGATAAGTTTAATTGTGGTTAATGTTCCTGTGGGAAGTAGAAACAATATTTTAAGAAATAGAACATATTTTGTGACTCTGCTTATGCCCATAGTGCCTAAACTATCTTGACCTTGGTAGCAGTTCAATAATTAATTGTTGTTTTCATTTGAAAGGTAGTCTGTACCAACATAAAAATGGCCTTTAAGGAAAGTCTAAAAGATTTCAATTTGTTCTGATGGGCAATGGAAACCTCCTTGAAAGTCTTTGAGCAACAGAATGACATAATCTTGAGAAAATCAAGCTGTTCTGTTGTCAGTTTTTCACTGGTGAGATAAAGGAATTGCAACTGAGAGTTGTAATAGCATTTACAAAGCATCTTTGCCTACATTGTCTAATTTGCTTGCCCCACAAAATTCAATATTAACTACTTTTTTTATTTAGCCATTTTTCCTTCCAGTTAACACTGGTGCTTGGTCGTTGCAGTGGAAGTGGGCTTTTTAAAAAATATATTGATGATTTTTGTCCAGTGGGCTTTTTTAAAAATATATTTGATGATTTTTGTCCAGAGAGGAAGAGAGAAGGATAGAGAGTCAGAAACATCGATGAGAGAGAAACATCAATCAGCTGCCTCCTGCACACCCCCATCTGGGGATGTGCCCGCAACCAAGGTACATCATGCCCTTGACCGGAATCGAACCTGGGATCTTTGAGTCCGCAGGCCAATGCTCTATCTACTGAGCCAAACCAGTTAGGGCAGAAATGGGCTTTGAATGCATTTCGTGCTAACAAAAATTGTTTTCTTCATCCCTCAAGATGTGTTGTCCTTAGCAGGCTTGGGCAGCTGGTTCACCTCATGGACAAAGATGGAGTTGAGTGGCACCCTGTCCTTGGCAGGGAGGGGCATAAAACCTGGGCTCTTTTCGGAGTCTGGGATCAGGGTTGAAAGCATTTCCTTTGCCTCCTCAGATGAATAAGTGGCACTGTACAAGCATTAAAAGAGCTGACTGTCATATGAATTTGGCATTGCCCCCTCCCCCACCCCACACACAATCTCTTGAAGGTCTGTTGGTGGTACCACAGGATTAGCTCTTGACCACTCGGTTCTTTCCATTCCAAAAGCGGCCAGACGGCTTTCTTTCTACTGCTCCCACATCCCAGGTGCTCTTCCTACCCACTGCAGATCTGATCTTGTTCTGTCGAGAAGTTACATAATTTAGGGTGTTATGAGGTAATACATGGCTCAGTTTTCTCTCTCTCCAGCCCCCAAAACAAACTCCTCTTTCTCCTTGGGTTTCTCAGTGTCTGCCTGATGTTAGGACAAAGATGAACCAACCAAAATGGAACTTGGGTAATTAGGAGACAACTCCATCCTGGCTAAAAATGGTTTCTGCTAATTAAAAACATCGACAAGCAAAAGACTGTCCATGTGTTCTAGATCTGGTCAGCAGGAAGTCAGGCTAATGGTAGAAATGTTTGTCATTAGAAGAAAAAACATTGGGGCTCATAGAATCCAATTCAGTTTCTTGACTTGAATCCATACTTTCAGTCTGGAGTATTTCATACAGTTGTTGTTTGTTATCACTATCTGTGGTAGGCAGAATAGCCCCCCAAAGATATCTACACCTCAATCCCTGGCTCCCATGAATATGTTCTATCACATGACCCAAGAAACTTTGCAGGTGTAATTAAGGTGATGGCCCTTAAGGTGGAAAGACTAGCCTGGATTATTCAAGTGGACCCAACCTAGTCCCATGAATTTTTAAAAGCAGAGAATTTTCTCCTGTGGGAGGCAAGAGAAAAGCAGCAAAAGAAGTCAGTGAGGTTCTCAGAATGAGAAGGAGTCAACACACTGTTCCTGGTGCTGAGATGTAGAAAGTCACGTGCAAGAATCAAAGACAGGCTTCCGGGAGGTCACAGCCTTCCAGTTGACCCCCAGCCAAGAAACAGGGAGCCCAGCCCCTCCCTTCAAGGAGCTGACTTCTGCCAACAACCTGCATGGGTTTGGAAGCAGGTTCTTTGGCAGAGCCTCCAGGAAGGTTCTGCTGAGACCTTCATCTTATCCTTGTGAAACTAAATAAAGGACCTAGACCAACGACACTGTGCCCGGATTTCTGACTCATAGAAACTATGATCTAAGAAATAAGTGCCGTTTTCAGTTGTGAAATTTATGGTAAGAAATAAAAAAGTTATAAATTGTTCTTTGTCATTGTTTCTGTCTTCATTGCTATCAGCACCATTGTCATTTAGTGTGGATTTGCATCCCATATGAAATGGCTCAGCCCTAGCTGGTTTGGCTCTCTCTCTCTCTCTCTCTAAATCAATAGAAAAAATATCCTGGAGGATTAACAAAAAATAAAAAAATAAAAAGATTTTTCCAAAGCTTCCTCGATCAGAAACCCATACACCTGCAAAGCAAAAATAACTTCTGCTCCTTTTAGTTCTCACCATTAGCTTTCAAAATTCACTATTCTATGTTCCCTAGACAACTAACATCCATCTTTTATTCTGCTGCACAAATATTTACAATAATCTCAGCTTGGTAAAGCAAATCTTATGTCTACAAACCCAATGGAGGAAAGCACCGCTCTTTGCTCTTCCAGTGCTGAGTGGAACGCCAGGGCTCCCTGCACAGTTTCCCTTAGATGACATTGACCTTATCTAAAGTTCTTCTGAGATTTGAAAAGCCAGTTCTTGGCTCAAGCTAACATACATGGTGAACTGAAGTGTTCACTGAAATGCTTTCTCTCAATCAAAAACAATTGAAGATGACAAACGGCAAATGAATTTTAGAGATTAAGTTAATTACCAGTGTTTCTTGCAGAAAAAAGTAATTCTTTAAAGAAAGCTAAAAAAAATCTATTTTTAAAATTCTTCATTGTTTAAAGTATTACATATATCTCTTTTTCCCCCCAACGACATCTCTCCGGCCACTCCCACTCCCTAGCACATGCCTTTAACCCTCCATAGTGACTGTGTCCATTGGTTATGCTTATATGCATGCATACAAGTCCTTTGGTTAATCTCTTACCCCCCTCCTAAAAATCTATTTTTTTTAATGTCTACAGCCATGTTCTCTTCTATCTCTCTACCTACATTGAAACCTCACTTTAGCTAAACACATGTATAGACTCTTAATACTACACAGTTCTGTAGGCCAGATATCTCATAGCAACTTTGTTTCTCAATTCTTTCTTTTTCACTTTTGGCTAAACACGTCCTCACAATAATATGCTACTCTTTTGGAGGAAAGTTGTCTCTTCGCTGAGGTTTGGTGAAATTCATTGAATAAGACACCAATGTTAATCAAGAAAATGAATACTGAATATTAAAAAAACTAAAGAAAAGGTGTTTCAAATCGTTGGCCAGATGCTTGGCACCAGCTTTTAGAAGCGACTGGCTCCATTAGCCAGTCCAGAAAATGTGCCACGTTGGGTTTGGAGAATCCAACTCCCCAAATCATAGAACTGGTAGGACGTTGTACACCAGATTTACTTTGCTAGGGTACGTCATCCTTGGCTGGAATTCAGTGAAAGATTCATCATCTATCCAGGTGACACTGGGGCAAACCAAGGTTTAGTCTCCTTTTATTGCCAGGGAGAGATTGATGGTTGTGGGTAGAAAACTATGCAAAAGTTGGCAGTTCTAGCTGGCTGGAGCTTTCAGGTTTGTCCAAGTGAAAGGCAAGGGATGCGAACCCAGGTAAACTACATGTTTACCACTAAAGAAGCCACCGTCGACCTGAAACCGCTGAGGTGCAGAGTCCCATTCCCAGACTATGCAGCCACAATGTTCTCTGTGAACGACTATGTAATGTAAGCTTAAGTTTTGGGCTAAACATGCAACAGAGAGATTTTTGCCAAGATAGGTAGTGGTTACATGCATAGCATGCACTTAACGACAAGCACAGTTATGTCACTGTAGAGATACTTCGGCTCATCAAGTATGCGAGTTTGTTATATTTCATAATGATTGCAGCTGTGAATGCTGCTTTTCCATAGTGGTTAGCTGAGTGCATGCCATTAGCTGTGAAGAGCGAGATTGAAATGATGAATGGAACAAGGTGAGGCCTTATTCCCGTAAAAATCTAACTATGTCCATAGCTTCAGAAAATGAAAATTTTATAAAAATCTCTTACAAAGTTTTATCTTTGTAATCTATCCAGTTTGTGTATTTGTTGTTGTTAATCCTCACCCGAGGATGTTTTTCCATGGATTTTTAGAGAGAGTGGAAGGGAGGGAAGACACAGAAAGAGAGAAGCACTGATTGGTTTGCTTCCACACGAGCCAACCTGCAACATAGGTACGTGCCCTTGACTGGAATCAAACCTAGGACCCTTCAGTTTGCAGGCTGATGCTCTATCTACGGAGCCAAACTATCTAGGGCTGATTGTGTATTTTGAAGTTAGCTCTCAAAGTATTCTGTGGCATGATCACCCTCTAAATTGCATAACAAATATACTATGGATACTTAGAAAGTTTTATATTTTTAAGACTCAGCAAAAATAATGATCTTATATCGATGGGATCAGATAGTTTGGTTTTGCTAGTAGGTATTAAGCATAAAAAGATGGACTGTCCCCCCCAAAAAGAAATGAAGAAAGCAAAATGTATTGAAAAGAAAGATGTGCAAAAATGCTGTTAATTAATTGTAGGGGTAACAAAAACAGTCTTATGACTTTGCAGAGTGGAATCTGCAGCTATATAGGTCATGGGAACTCAGAAGGTCCATTTATTCAATATTTGGCAAATATATCCAGATGTATAAAATATCCCAGGTACTGTATTAGATGCAGAAATTAAAAAAGATTTAAAATCTTGGTTCCTGCTTTTGAGAAGCTCACAGATAGACAAATAAACATGGTAGTTGCCATAGTTATATGTGAACAACATTCAGGGAGAGTAAAAAAAGTAGCAGCTAAGTTTTCTTAAGGGAACCAGGGAAGAAAAAAAATAATGCTTACATTGACAGTTGAAGGAAGAGTGGGACTAATGGTGGGGAGGAAAAGGAGAGAAGTCCAGAGGCCTGGAGAAAAGGTGATGTGTTCAGAGAACAGAGTTTAGTTGGGCTTGGTTCTTTGAGGGGGAGGGAGGAAAGAGCATGTAGAGAGCTTGACAGGGCAGGCTATGTAGGAATATGGAGCCTCCTTTGGGTAACAGCGAATGACTTAAGAATCTTGAGCAGAGAATTGACACAAAGAGACATTTGTGTTAAATATATTTCTCTGGGAGCTCTCCAGAATATGGGTCAGAAGGGCTGACACATGGTGGTTGCAGAAGTGGGAGGAGAGAGGATTCAGGTGTGGGGTAGAAGTCAGACCCCATGGACTACTCACTGCAGGGGACCTCTGGTAGTCCCATTACAGTCTGTCTCAGCTCCAAACTTAAGCTGGACTGAAAGTCAGTGGAATACCCTCTGTGCTAGTCTGGTTCTCCTTCATCAGTCGCCAGCTTTGTGGTGACACAAATAACACAATTACAGGTAAAATTCCAATCAAACAAACTCTGAGGAGGGTACAAATTACATTATTTTTCTTAATATTTTCATCTAAAGTATTATTGGATTTGAACAAATTTTGATTATCTACAAATACACACCTACAGTAACAGTATGTGTAAGTCAAATTTAATTTTAAGATGACTATTGAAAGCTATGAGAAAAAAGACAGTTACCTACAAGGGAGTTGACTTATTGGGCCTTAGGATTTTAACATAAGAATTTGGAGAAATACAAACATTCAGAAGATAGCAGGTCCTCAACAATCTTTTTGGAAGAGTATGGCAGTTGCTCACACTCTACAACATTGAACTCAAAGGCTAGTGTTGTGCATAGATACTTTCTAAATTCGTTTCAGTATCTTGTAAATTGACCATCCATTTACTTATATACTAGTAAATCCTTTTCAAATCTAAGCTGCTTTACTAATCCCCAGGGGTGAATATATTCTACTTGTTCTACAGTGTTAAGAGTAGCTTCCTTTCCAATGTCAAGTGTAACTGAAAAACAAAAATAAGTTTTAGAAAAAGAATAACTTATTCTTCATTGTCTGTGTTTTCCCTCCTGCATATGTTAAAGACCTCTACTATGTTTGCACATTGCAGCTATTGTTCTGTATTTTGAGAGACAGAAAACATGGTTTGCATACTTCAGTCATGACTATATTTGCTTACTATCTCTTTAAGCATTTCTCAGAGCATGGAGTAGCTTAGATTTCCTCCTTCCAACAACCTGGGGGAATTGCTATGATGTTGGACCTCTATGTTAACATGCTGAGGGTGAGAATTCAGAGATCTGGAGACATTTCATAAGAGGTTATTTGGGGAGAATGTAACATTGGCTTATCAAGTTAGCAGCCTGTTTATAACCCGCCCTCCCCCCCCATCTTTGGCAGAGCTTTCCTATTGGAGTCATTCAAAATTTATCTAGTTTCTTTTAGTCACTTTTTGGCTTTCCTGATTTCTCTGTGATATTTGGAAAATCATGTAAATTCTGTATCTTCTTAATAATGAGTCACAAGAACAAGCAACTTCTCGAGGGCCTTTATGATTTTGAAAAGGACAGATCAGTCTATATTGTTTTCCATCCTTTATTTATTTGAGCCAGAATGGGCCATCTTTCCCAGGAGATCAAGAAAAACATGCTGGTTTTCATCATATTTCCTCACACTCTGCCTTTTCCCCCTGTAGTTTAACCAATTACACCAAGATGTATTGCTCATACATTTTGTGTAAGCCCTGTACTAATTGCTGCAGGGGTTATAAAAGTGAGTTAGACCATTATTGCCCTCAAGCGGTTTATGATCCCATGGGATGAAGGAAATGGCAAGTACATCAATGCTGTAATATGTAGACAAAAATAAGTATAATTTCTGTTTCCATTTTTATTCCTTACTTAGGTTAAATTTATCTAAACTTTCTAATCAAAGCTCTGTGGAATAAAGGAGAGTGAGAAGAGAAAAGCAAAGTGCCTGGAACTCAATATCCTCATGATGTGCTCTGAATAGTCTTGCTTCAAAGGATGAAGTCCAGATGTTGGATTTATCCATAGTTCAGTGAATGACAAAATCATAATAGTATATCATTTATAGCTTCACTATTTATACATAACCTTAGATGAAGCAGGCATACAACTAAGCATAGCTGGAAGTAGCATTTTCTTTTTTTTGTTTTTTTAAATCTTCACCTGAGGATATTTTTTCCATTGATTTCAAGAGAGTAGAAGGGTGGGAGAAGGGGCAGAGAGAGAGGAGAGGGTGGGCAGAGAGAGAGAGAGAGAGAGAGAGAGAGAGAGAGAGAGAGAGGAACAACAACATTGATGTAGTAGACACATCAGTTGGCTGCCTCCACACTTGCCCCCACAGGGAAGGGGGCAACTGAAGTATAAGCCCTTGATCCGGAATTGAACCCATAACCCTTTAGTCCATGGGCTGACACTCTAACCACTGAGCATACCGGCTAGAGCTAGAAATAACATATTCTTGAGTTCATGGCATTAAAACTGGTTGTCTTTGGACTGTCACTGTGCCACAATAAAGAATATAACAGAACTAAGCAGGAATTGTTACAGTGCAACATAGCTAAGACACAAGGACTTGTCTCAAAAAGCTTTCTTTTCGATTAATTAATCAAATTGATTAGCCAACATTACTGGTATCTAATTCTTGGTTCTTTTTTATTTTATTTTATTATTCATATACATTTATTATTTCTTGACACTATTATTATTGACACTATTACAGATGTCTCCCATATCTCCCCCACCTGTGCCCACCTCCACCCAGTGGGCACAACTGTGTCCCCCAACCCCCTTTCCTGGCCTTCACCACACTGTTGTTTGTGTCCATGGGCTATGAGTATATGTTCTTTGGCTAATCTCTTCATCTTCTTTTATCCAGTCCCCCCTTATTTTATTTTTTAGATTTTTTTCTTTCTTCTTTTTTAACTTTTCAATTAATTTATTGGGTGACATTGGTTTAATTCTTGGTTCTTGACAACAAGTCTTCCCCACGTCAAATATGTTCTTAGCAGATCATGAAGCTCATGACAATAAGCATTGCTCTGCTTGTTCCATTAGAGATGCATTAGAAATGTTCAAGGTCAGTGTTTGTTTGTATATATCTTTGACATCATCTTTTTGGACTGTACTCGAGGCAGTTACTTCACAGTGAGCACAGAGAGATCCCTGACTGTATCAACATATCAGTAACTGTTACCAAAATATCACAGACCCAGGCTCTCCCATGAGGCATCTCTGGCCAAGAGGACTGCTGTAATAAGGAGTGTGAGGAAGATGAGAAAGCCAATATCCTTATGAACTAAGCTTTATTGCTAATAAAAGAAAAGAAAACAAGAACAAAACATTGACTTCAGTTCAAACTCCAGCTTGTTTTCTTTGCAGAGGCCATGTGCTTTGTTTGACCACACAACCTCACATCTTTCCTCCCTAGCTTATTGTCACTTTAGGAAGAGAAATTCTTTCCTTCTGACTTTTTTCTCTTTCTCTCTCTGCTTGGAAACACCACAATACTGAGGACTGGGGCTTGGCTTTATCCTTGTCAGACGGAGGGAGGGAGATGTGAAGGAAGCAGCAAGTGATGCTAGGTTTATTTGATGTATCTGTCTTCCCTACTTTTGCCTTCATGGTATCTTACTCAGGAATGCAGGGAAGTGTCTGCAGTACGATTCCGTCTGCATGGAAAAGGGCGAGCAGGGGCTGAGGCGGCAGCAGTTACTTGGCCCTTTCTCAGGGGCGCGGTGGAGCCAACTGGCTCTGGCATGCAGGAGCTGACTGCGCATCTCTTCCCCACTCTGCATTCAGTGACGTCATGTCGGTAGCTCGAAGGGGGGTATCTACCCATGAAAATCTGAAAATGGGACAATTGGGGCTTTTGTTAACCTTCTAGAGGATGGGAGAGTCCCTCTTAACCTATCCCCGAAGGATTTCTGCCGGGGTCCAGACAAACTTCACTAAACCTCTGACATATTATAAGCACAAGATGACAACCCACAATGAGGAAGAGAGAGATGAATTCTTCACTTGTGCCATCATCAAGCGATAGCTTGAGGGCAGGGCTTTTAAGTTTTATAATCTCTATGAGCAACCATTTAAAGCTCTATCCAAGAAGTGCCAGTAGATGACAAAAGTGTCGTTTCTAAGCAAATGCAGGTTCAACATAATCTGTGATTCCTTGTTCCAACTTTTAACCAGATGACTCCCACAAGGTCTCCTGTCCCCAGTAGAACCTCGGGCACCACGTCTGCTCCCAACTTTGGTACACCCACAGTTACAGTGGAGGGTTTTTGTAGTAGCGACTTCTGTAACTCGTGTGGCTTCTATGGTAATAGGGACTTTGAGCATCGGGGACGCTGGCCCCACCATTGCCTTTCCTGTGTGTGAAGTATGAGTGGTATCAAACCCTGGGCTTCCTGAGATCTCTTCTTTGTTGCCTTTGATGACATCTCAGCAGTTTTGATGATGCCAGGAGAGACCACTGGCAGCAAGAGCAAGTGAGAAGACAATGTCGGAAAGCTTCTCGGTGACTGTCAGGACAGCATTGAGGAGCACAGTTATTCACCCCTCTCCTTTGGGGACTTCTAGGGACCCCTGAGTAAGGGTCTTTGAGGAGAACCTGCAGGTTCCCAGAAAGAGGTGGGCGCAGAGTTTGAGGCCACACATTTACTTCCAGGTTACCAGTACTGTGATTCCAGAAGACCTGATGTCAAGTTCTCAATATGCGGAACAGCAGAGGCACAACAATGTGGGATTCAGTGTAATTTAGCTGTATAACTTAATTGTTGGTCAAGCCACTAACAATCAGTTATTCAGTCATTCACTCGTTCATTCATATTTCAAGTCAAAAAAAGGCAAAGAAATCCCCAATGATGTAGCATCCTCCTCTAAAGAAAAGTGAATAAAAGTATAGGGGCCTCTGAGTTGCCATTGCACATAGGACATAACATGACATGATTTGCTAGAATACAAAAGACTTTCTCAATTTTTTAAAAGAGCACACTAAATATTCACTCTCTTTGAGCCATTGTGGGTGAGACCTATACCGCTTGCATAGGGAAGGTGCTCAATAGTCGTTTTGTGAAACTGGCCTTGAGATATTAATATCAACTTATTCTTTTGTAATGAACTTAAAAAATTTACCTGGGAATAACTCCTTCAGTCAACCAGCTGACATAGGCAAAAGATAATACTTGTTTCTCTATTTGCTTTCATGACTTACCTCTGCAGAATAATTCTGCTAGACTGTGAGGTCCATGATATCACAAAGCACCTAGAATTATTTTTTTTACCCAGTGCCTGGCACTTTGAAATCACCAAATAAATATGCACTGAATAAAAATAATAAAATGGATCTTGAAAATAATTTTACTGACAATAGTACATTGAATTCTAGCTTTAAATTTAGTTTTGAGCAAGAAATTTTAAAGTGAATGAAAGTTCATTCTAAAATTTTCTTTTTCAGTGATGCATATATATGGAGGGTATGTTAATTATGAATATATAAACAGTTTAATGAAAACAGTAGAACTGTTTTGGTAAAATCTAAACAGTCTACCAAATGTAGGGCATGATTGGTTTCTAATCTAAGTGAAATCTGTAGAGAAATAGAAAACCTCCAATTCTGTGGTTCTGGCTGGGACTTTTGTTTGAGCAAAATCCAGCTATTTATAATCCTTAGGAGAGAAACTCTATTTTCACACAATTCTTATGTCAGTATCTTCTGCATAACGTATTGTGCAAGATTTTTAAAAAAGTAGTTCTCTGATCTTCTGAGGTTTTGATTCCTTAGGGGTGTGTGTGCCTGTTTTATATTTTTTCTTATGCTCCCGCTAGTCATTGGGAACATTCCTTAGAGCAGAGGTATAGAGGCGACAGGGACATTTAGGTCCACTACCTCAGTTGGCCTAGGGGTCCCATAACGCAGGCTCTGTTTCTCCCTAGGACAGCTGGCTGTGCAGGGTGTTGGGGAAAACCTTTTGTTCACAGGCTATGCCACCTCTCCACTCTGGTGTGTCAGCTGTCTGGCAAATCTTTGTCTTTGGCCACAAATGTCATGAGATGAAAGAATATGGATGACTGAAAGCAAACACATCACTACTCCTAGAAAAGCAATCCTCAATTTGTGTTCTGTGCATGGTGAGTCATGCTAGTATACTAAGAACAGAGGACAGAAAACAAGGGGGAGGAAGGAAGGTAGAGGACACCCTCCCTGGGTACAAATTTGGAAAATACTCACTTTGGGCATTTTTGTTGGCTTGAATGGCAGCTGATGAAAATGAAATGTCAACAAAATAAGAAAATAGTTTTGAATTACTGGGAAAGTTTTTTTTTTCCTCATGGCTACATGAGAAACAGACTTTACTATTTATATACATCTTACTTTTTAGGCATTAAAATTATAGGAACAAAGCCAAAATTAAAAATAACCTGTGTTTTGTACTTTCTCTAGGCCTAACATAGAACATTCCTTGACCTTCCTCTACCCTTGTTCCCACTATTTAGCTACCACGATGACCACCAAGGTTCACTGCTTTTTTTTTCCTGACGTGAAAGGATAACAGTAAGGGACATACTGAAGGCTGAACATGAAAACGTGGAATGTAGTCTTACTGTAAATTGCAGCTTGCCTGAGTTAATCCATTATGTTTTGTGATACACATAATTAGTATTTTGCTGCACTCATCTTCTATTTTGAACTTCTCCTAAGCCTGCATCAGGCCACCGAACAGCTATGCGCTTTTGTTTATATTCTTCCCTCAGCCTGGAAAGAGCTTATTCATTCCCCAGAGTTTAGTTGGAGAGCCATGATCTGAGAAATATTCAGTCCTCAAAGCGTGCCCCTCTGTGTAATCTATAGCCATTTGTCTTTGCATGTTTCTAGTTTTTATGAGCTCAGGAGTTATTCATGACCAGGTCCAGTTAATCCTCAGATCCAAGACTGCTTTTAAGGCATTTCCTAAGCTTCCTTCTAACTTTTAAACCTGTTTAAATGTCTGTTTTATAGAACAATTGTCGCAAGGGAAATCATTAGGTGTAAGCTTCCATTATATTTATTTATTATGTTTATTAATATTTATGTTTTAGTTTTTGCTTTTGTTAGATATAATTTATAATATGCCTAATACCTTAAGAACTTAGCCTAACATTTATAAATAATTATACAAATATTGGCATAAGAGATTACATTTTTGTTCAATCTTCTTAAATTAATGGAGACTTGTTTTGTGACCTAATATGTGGTCTATCTTGGAAAATGTTTTATGTGCTGTTGAAAAGAATGCATATTTGTTGGGGTAGAATGTTCTGTAAATATCTATTGTCTCTTGGTTCTAATGTTTTATTTAAGGCCACCATTTTCTTGTGGATTGTCTGTCTGGATGATCTATTGATGGAAGTGGGATGTTAAAATCTCCTACTATTATTGTATTATTGTCAATCTCTCCCTTTATTTCCAATAATATTTGGGTTATGTATTTAGGTGCTCCTACGCTGGATGTGTAGATGTTTACAAGTGTTACATCCTTTTGTTGGATTTATTTTTTAAAATCATTATGTAACACCCTTAATTGTGCCTTGTTAAAATCTTTGTTTTATAGTCTATTTTATCAGTATCACTTATCCCAGTTGTTGTTTTTTTACATTTGCATGAACTATCTTTTTCCATCTTTTCATTTTCAGTCTGTGCATGTCTTTCTATCTGAAGTATTAGTAGGCAGCATAGGCACATGTCTTTTCCGCCCCTCCCCGCCCCCCCAATCCATTCAGCCAACCTATGTCTTTTGACTGGAGCATTTAGTCCACTTACATTGAAATAATTATTGATAGGTATGTAGTTATTGCCATTTTATTAATTTCTGATTGCTTTTGCAGTTCTTCTCTGTTCCTTCTCCTGCCCTATTCTCTTGTATGTTGATGACATTTTTTCCTGATTTGCTTGGATCCCTTTCTCTTTATTTTTTGTGTATCTATTATAGGTTTTGGTTTGTGGTTACCATCAGATTCATCTATAACACGCTTTGTTTATTGCCATTATTTTAAGTTGATGGTTGTTTAAGTTCAAATGAATTTTCAAAGCACTTCATTTTTTACACACAACCTCACATTTATATTAATAATATCATATTTTACATTTGTGTGTGTGTGCATATCCCTTAATTTATGATTGTGGTTACATATGTTCTTACTACTTTTAACTTTTAACCTTCCTACTAGCTTTATAATTGGTCATTCCACTACTTTTACTAAATGTTTGCCTTTATCAGTGACATTTTTTTCTTTCGGATACTTTATTATTTTTGGTGTTGGCATTTGCTTTTCCACTTAAAAATGTTCCTTTAAAATGTCTGGTAGTGCTGGTTTAGTGATAATGAACTCCTTTAGCTTTTGCTTGTCTGGGAAACTACCTCTCCTTCAATTCTGTGCCATAAGTTTGCTTGGTGGAGTATTCTTGTTTTGTTTAGTTTTTTCTTTTTGTTTTTCCTTTCATCACTTTAAATATTTTGTGCGATTTCTTTTGGTCTGCAAAACTTTTTGTGAAAATTATCTGATAGTCTTATGGATAAGACTACCCATAAGATAGTCTTGTATGTAATTAGCTGCTTTTTCCTTGATACTTTTAAGATTTTCTCTTCATCTTTACTAGTCACTTGTGGCTTTTATTATGATATATCTTGGTTTGAGTCTTTTTGGATTCACCTTGTTTGAGACTCTCTTTGCTTCCTTAGATGTCTGTTTCCTTCACGAGGTTAGGGAATTTTTCAGCTTTCATTTCTTCAAATAGGTTTGGTCCCACTTTCTCTTTCTCTCTTCTTCTGGAATCCCAATAATGCAAATGTTGGTATGCTTGATTTTCCCAGAGGTGCCTTAAATTATGCTTATGTTTAAAATTTTTCTTTTTGCTATACCGGTTGGGGGATTTTACTACCTTGTCTTCCTGATTAGTGGTTTATTCTTCTGCATAATCAAATCTGTTATTGATTCTCTCATATATATGATTTCAGTTATTGTGTTCTTCAGTTCTGATTGGCTCCTTTTTATTTTCTGTGTCTTTGATGAAGTTTTCACTGAGTTCATCTATTCCTCTCCCAATTTCATTGTGCATCTTTAAAACCATTATTTTGAACTCTATCTGGTAGATTGTTTGCCTCTGTTTTGTTTAGTTGTTTTTCTGGGGTTTTGTCCTTTTCTTTAACTCAGAACATACTCCTCCATCTGTTTATTTATGTTTGTCTGTATGTATTAGATAGCTCTGCTACATCTCCTGATCTTGAAAGAATGATCTTAAATAGAAGGTGTCCTGTGGGACTAGTGTACCGATCTTCCCTGGTCACCAGAACCACATGCTTCACAGGTGACCTCTGTGTAGGTTGCGTGTGACCTCCTGTAGTAGTTGGGCTATAACTGCTACAGGTGCAGTGGTAGATGAGATTGGTCCTCAGGCTGACTGGCTCTGAGGTCCGACCATATGACTGTGGATGATCTGCATAGAGAGGAATCTCTTTGGTGGGGCTCTGGTGCCCACTGAGGCTTCTCATTGTGTGTATTGATTGGGGAGCTGCTTGTGTAGAGCTCTGGTGTAGTTGCTGTTTTTGTGAGGCTTGTGACTACTTGGGAGAGATTATGAAGTGAGCCAAGGTCAGCTGCCACTTATGCTGGGCTTGGAGACTCTTGGGAAAGTCTTTAATACAAGCCAAGCCTGACTGCACCTGTGCTGAGCTTGGGAGCATTTGGAAAAGACTGTAATGCAAGCTGAGGCCAGCTGCCTCCTATGCTGAGCTTGGGAGCACTTGGAAAAGACTGTGCTGCAAGCTGAGGCCAGCTGCTGCCTGTGCTGGACATGAGGGCATTTTGAAAGACTGTGATGCAAACCAAGGTGGACCACCACTTGTATGCAGCGTTTGGAGTCACTTAGAAGGGGCTCCAGCATGGGCTAGCAGAGTGGGTGGGCAGAATCTCAGGGGAACATCGTGGTGGGGTATACAGTGTTAGCTAGGTTATTGTAGAGTGACTGATTTGATTCCTGCTGTGCCTGGCAAGCCAGTTTGAAGCACAACAACAACAACAACAAACAATAACAACAACGGAAACTATGGAAGAGTGCTTCCCATCAGTGCTTCCTTCCCTAGAAAGAGTTTAGGCCCTTGCCCTAAATTTAGAGAATTTATTTCCTCCCCATATGACCCAGGTACTTCTCGAACTGCTGCTTCCACTTTGGACCTGGAACAAGTGACTTTGTGCAAGAACATTATTGCCTGGTCTGTGTGGCTTTGTGGTTGAGCATCGACCTATGAACAGTTTGATTCTTGGTCAGAGCACAGGCCCGAGTTCTAGGCTTGATCCTTACGTAGGGATGTGCAGAAGGCAGCCAAACAATGATTCTCTCTCATCATTGATATTTCTATCTCTCTCTCACCCTTTCTCTCTGAAATTAATAAAAATGTACTTAAAAGATTTTTTTAAAGAAAAGTATCATCTCCCAAAGCCTTTTATCTCACTTGGACATAATCTTCAATGTTTTACAAAATATGATATTATAGGGACTCCTCTTCTGGGCATTGGTGCCCTGGGCTGAGAAGTCTGGTGTGGGGCTTAGATCCCTTTGCTTCTTAGGAGAATTGCTGTGGTTCAGATATTATTCCTATTTGTGAGTCACCACACTGGGTGTGAATCCTAACCAGAGTAGTACCTGTTCCCCAGCCTGTCTCCATGTGGCTTCTTCTTTATATCCTTAGTTGTAAGAATTCTGTTCAGCTACTCTTCAGGTGGCTCTCTGCAACAGTTGTTCTATATATTTTGTTGTAATTTTGATGTGTTTGTGAGAGGACATGTGTTCAGAGTCTATCCACTCCATCATCTTGATCCTGCCTCCTCTTGGACTATGACATACTTGAGGAAAGAACATATTTTGTTATTATTACTATTACTATTATTACTATTAATATTATTTTGTGATTTCTTGCACCAGTATGGTTCTTGTGTGTTTGTTATTTGGAATGGTGGTGCACAAAAACAGTTTGTGAAATGAAATAAAACCCACAGTTTACCTCTCCACCTTCCTCAGGTTAATTTAGGAAGTGGTCCCCAGTGGGTATCTATTAGACCCTCCAAATGCTGCCTTGCTCCTGACCTGGCTTAAAGATCTCTTGATGCCTCTGTCACCTCCGCTGGTTCCAACATTGTCCAGGCAGAGTTCCACACCCCCCCACCCCGCCCCCAATGCATGGCCAGTTCTCAAAGCAAAGCTCCAGCTTCTTAGTCTTTCCTGGTGCCTCTTTGCTTCCATTTATGCCTTTGTTGCAGGCTCCTTCCAGCTTCAGCTTTGGCTGCATATCCATCCATGGAGGCATCTTCAACATCATATTCTCTGCTTTGTACAATATTCCCTCTTTCCTTGCAATGTGACATTTTCCTTGGATCAAATTTGTGACAGACTGCAGCTTTTTTTCTTTTGGACAATTCCTTTCCAGGAGTTTCTTTGACCATCCAGCACTTAGAGTTTGCTTCTCATCTCTACTCCCTCCCCCATGCATTTCTGCCTGCCATCCAGTCTTGTCCAGACTGGGTCCAAACTCAAATGGTTTCCAAAGACAGGTGGGTAATAACCAGGTGAAGCTGCTGGAGTGTTTGCATGTTAAACCCATAGGGGGAGTCATTATTAAATATTCTCTCTCTCTCTTTTTTTCTTCTTGATACACAAAACTTTTGATGTAGCTTTTGCTTCTCTCCTTAGGTACGGAGAGGCATTTCTAGAGGAAAAACATAGTGCAAATGTAGTAATAAATAAATGGCAATTGACTCTTGGATCTCAATGTTCATAGGTCATGGAGAGTGCTTAAGGATGAGTGGTGAACTAGTGAGCACATGCTCCATTTAAATGGGCCAGTCATGACTCAACTCAAGCTAAATGTCATTACATAGGAAGATAGGCTCAATAGTGACAGATCTTCTGATTTTTTTCAATAAAACTTGAAAAATCTAGATTATTTTGTAAAAACTTCTGATAAAATGTGTCTGCTAAACACACACACACACATATGCACACACACACACCCCATATCTGCAAAGAGGTCTTGGCCAACAGGGCATTATTTTGTATCCTACAAGTCTGTCCCCTCAAATAGGGCGCCTGCTGGGGCTTGCGTCATAAGTAGGTGTGTAGTCAGCCATGCAAACAGTTACAATGAATATGATCTTTTTCAGCTGAGCCTAGTGTTTCTCGGTTAAGTGATGGGAAAAACAGCGTTTCGAGTTGAATTTGTAGACATGCTGAGGCGTCTCTGCAACTTTCTGGATCTGAGTCCCACCTCGCCCTGCTGCTGGCTCTCAGTGTGGGGGCCTCGGACTGACAGCATTAGCATCACCCGGGAACTTGTTAGAAATGCAGACTCTTAGGCGCCACCCCAGACCCAAGGAATCAGAAACTCTGGGGGTGGGGCCGACAACCTGTGTGCTTATAAGCCCTCCAGGTGATTCTGATGTACTCTGAGGTTTGAGGAGCCAGAACTTCAGAGGAGCTTCTCTACCTGCAATATGCTCCTGCTGGATGGTCAAAGACTCAGGTAGAACCCCAGTCTTCCTGCTCCCCTACCCTCAGCACCAGGTTTTAGGAGCCAAGACACATCCGCTCTGTAAACCCTGGGTTCAGCTTGGCTCTCCCAAACAGGAATATTGGACTAAGACACAAAATAGGATGTTTGCACTTAGTAGTGGAGAAAAGGGGATTTGGGAATTCAGCAGGTTGAGAGTGAAGCGGAGAAAAAAATAAGTTCCCAGATTTCTTACCCTCCCTCTCCATGGCTTATTGTACATAGAACAGCCTAGTGGTACAAGTTAAAGAAATCTTGTCCTCGACCTACCTTCAACCCAACCTTTTACAAATGGCTACTTCTATTTTAACTTCAAGTATTAGAGTTAGTAAAGGGTTAATTTCATTCACTAGGGTTAATACAGACTAAGGAATATGGAGTTAGGGCAGTCATGCTACTATGTGGTTAAAATTAAACCAGGTTGATTTCTTAACACTGTTCTGAGATTCTGGAAGAGTGAGAGTTCATAGGTGGGTGCGGGGTCATGTTTGGGCTTAGGGCACACTTCAGGCAAGTCTGGGCTGGGAAGGCCCCTGTGGAGTACAATGAGATCACTGGGATCTCATTTTCATCATTTTAGTGAAAGGCAGAGGCGAGAAACACAGGTGGGGAAACAAGAAAGGCTCCTGAAAGAGAGTAATGAGGGACAGAGAAAGACAATGGATAGGCTTGTATCTTCTCCTCTTATCAAAATTCTCCATCAGCCCCCTCTCAGATGTCCTGAGCAAGAATTGCACTGTTGGAAAGTCCCTGAACTCAGGTTGCTTCCAGGCCCCAGTATGAGCCTTACCGGTTATTTCTTGCTTTTCTTTTTCAAAGCTAGCATGGGAACAAGAGTGGTTTAAAGGAAAACTGCTTTACATCTATTGCCTGAACGTCTTGTAGTACTTTACGGTTTTTAAACCGTAACCAGTGTTATGTTTCACATCCCATAAGACTCAAGGGCATAATCCTAATATTTTATTTCTTTATAACTGAATTCAACTTTGCTCTTTAGTTACTTCTTCTAAACCCTTTTCCTATAATCCCACTTGGGGTAGAGAATTTAACCTGAACATTTCCTGGTAAGTTCAATTTTATCTTGTAATTTTTTTTTCAGTTAAATTCCATGCATATAATAGGTCAGTCCTAGAACAAATCGGAATTCCATTTCCGTCTTTCCTATCTCTCCTCCTAAGCTATTCACTTCACATACAAATTGTGCTTCATCTGCCAGGAAGGGAGGAGGACAGGTTAGTTCCTGGTGGGACAGGGTGGAAGCACCTCTAGTATCTGATTCAGATTGCCGGCTGTACTGCTGCCAGGACTGGTCACATAATTTAGGAGGCCTGAGCATACAGGAAATGTGGGACCTCTACAAAATAATTAAGAATTTCAAGACAGCTCCCGGCTGATGTGGTTTAGCAGTTGTGCGTCCACCCAGGAACCAAGAGGTCACTGGTTTGATTCCCAGTCAGGGCAGTTGCCTAGGTTACAGGCTTGATCTCCAGTAGGGGATGTGTAGGAGACAGACGATCAAGGATGTTTCACTCTCCTCAATGTTTCTATCTCTCTATCCCTTTCCATTCATCTCTCTCTAAAATTCAATAAAGGAAAAGAAAAAGAATTTCAAGACAATAACAGCAGAGCATTAAACCACGTGTGGGGCCCTGTGCAACTGTGCAGGTCATATCCCTCTGAAATCAGTCCCACCTGTGTTCTCTGATGTCAGGCTCCCAGTGGAAGTTATGGCCACGGCCCTTTCTGGGGATGTTTCCCGTCTCTCCTGCTCTCTTGGAACCATGCCATAACTCTCACAGGTGCTGTGTGTTTCCTGAAGTGTAGCTGCACCTTCGGTTTCTCCCCAGTGTTCATGGTCTGCATGAAGCTCTCTGCCTCAATGACTTGTCTACTAGCATATTGCTGCCTTTCCTAGACCTTCCACCTTGCTGGGCACTTGGCCACTTCTGTATGTCCTCCATATACTTAGTGAACATCAGTCTCCACCAACCCCTTTGTACAGACACATGCTGCTAAGTCTGTTGTTTATCTGCATTTCCTATGGTGTGACTAATGCCAGTGGAAATTCTACTCTGAAACTTTAGCATGTCGGGTTCCTCAAACTTTGCGAAGGAACTCTTTACATTTATATCCTCCCTCAACTTATCTGGGAGTGAGGGGGTGGGAGTAATAGGAACCATTTCCACTTCTGCCACGTTAAATGCACCCATCAATCATATTTGTCACACAGTCTAAATCAGGGTTGGCAAACTAAGGGTCAGGGGTCAAATCCATCCACACCCATTTGTTTGTGTATTGTCTATAGCTGCATTCATGCCATTGAATGCTGCATTCATGCATTGTTGAATAGATGCAACAGAGACCACATGACTTGCAAAGTCCAAAATATTAAATATTTACTTATCCCTTTACAGAAAAGTTTGCTGACTCCTGTGCTAGACAATCATAGTTGAAAATATTGGGTGTTGAGTGGTGTTTGATTTGCATCTCTCAGATGATTATTGACTTTGAGCATGTTTTCATATGTCTTTTGGCCTTCTGTATGTCTTCTTTTGAAAAGTGTCTATTTACATCTTTGACCATTTTTTGATTGGATCATTTATCTTCTTTTGTTAAGTTGTATGAGTTCTTTGTAAATTTTGGAGATTAAACCCTTATCAGAAATATTGGCAAATATGTTTTCCCATGCAGTGGGCTTTCTTGTTGTTTTGTTGACGGTTTCTTCTGCTGTGCAGAAGCTTTTTATTTTGATGTAGTCCTGTCTGTTTATTTTCTCCTTAGTCTCCATTGCCCTAGGAGCTGTATCTGTAAAGATATTGCTATGACATATGTCTGGTATTTTGCTGCCTATGGAGTCTTTAGGATTTTTATGGTTTCCCATCTTACATTCAAGTCCTTTAGCCATTTTGAGTTTGTTTTTGAGTATGTTGTAAGTTGGTGATCTAGTTTCATTTTTTTGCATGTATCTGTCCACATTTCCCAGCACTATTTATTAAAGAGTTTGTTTTGACTCAATTGTATGCTCTTGCCTCCTTTGTCAAATATTAATTGAGCATAATGGCTTGGGTAGATTTCTGGGTTCTCTGTTCTGTTCCATTGGTCTATATGTCTGTTCTTATGCCAGTACCAGGCAGTTTTGAGAACCGTGGCTATGGCTAGGTAATCTAGTTTGATATCTGGTATTGTAATCCCTCCAACTTTGTTCTTTCTTTCTCATGATTGTTGTGGTTATTCGAGGTCTTTTTTTAATTATTATTCCAGATGAATTTTTGGAGAGTTTGTTCTAGATCTTTGAAATATGCCATTGGTATTTTAATGGGGACTGCATTGAATCTGTACATTGCTTTGGATACTATGGAGATTTTAATAATGTTGATTCTATTAATCCATGAACATGGTATGTTCTTCCATTTGTTTATGTCTTCCTCTATCTCTTTTTTCACTGTGTTGAAGTTTTCTGAGTACAGGTCTTTTACATCCTTAGTTAAGTTTATTCCTAGGTATCTTAATTTTTTTTAGTGCAATGATAAATGGGATTGTTTTTTTGTTTGTTTGTTTCTCTTTCTGTGAGCTCGTGACTCATTTTCTTACATACTTTCTGCCCACACACTGAGTCTGAAACTTGTGCATTGTGGTAGCATGACATTTTAGATAAATTAAATTCCTAATGCACCTTAATTAGCTAAGCTCAAAGTTCTCTTTACAATTTTTGCCAGCTTTTGCATGCAGAGCAACCAAGGCTATGAAGATTGGTTGAATGACATAGAATTTACAGCCCCTTCACATAGCATCTTTAAAAATCAGATCAACATTTTTGATGACCATGTGGCTTCAGTTGCTTTCTAGGATGTGTTTCAATAGGGATAATTTTTCCTTTACTCCTTGCTTGGTTATAAGTAGCTAGGCTCTGTTTTTAATTTAGGCTCCCCATACTCTGATCTAATCAAAAGGACACTCAGGGACCGTTAGAAAAGACACAAGTCAGGAGGAGGTCAAAATAGACACAACCCATGACCCCATCCATCCATTACAAGTGGTTTTAAATTGTTCTTTTATGTTAAATATGGTCTAGAGATTTAAAGGAAGAGGCATTTAAAAGACACCTGAATACAATTGGCATATGTGCAGGCAATTAGAATGCATGAAGTCATCGCCAGCAAACAGCTATGTGCAGTTTTTCATTTTCTCTCCTGTCAGCATGAAGCAGTGATGTCAGCCAAACCACTGCATGTCTTTTTCCTTGAGGAGTTTAATCCGTCTTGTTAACTTGACCAGCAATTGTGATTCGCCTCACATTTCTTGAAAATGCAATCAAATTATCTGAGAATATTTGCAACATAAAGACAAACTTTTTTTTTTCCTATCAGGAAATTTTGTGCAGTTGGCTCACTAGAATAAAACCAGCTCCTGCACAAAGTAGAATTTTTCTCAATTTGCCTAATTGGAAAAAATCAGTTCAATTTGTATCCAGTTGAGTAACAGTGGTTACGTGCCTGAAATCTTAGTGACTTTGCCAATTCCGAAAGTGTCAGAAGTCAGAACTGCAATGGCAAAGTTCCTTCTCAGCTCCTTGAAAACCTCAAGCTCTGAGAAGTAGAAAGGTGGGGTGAGGAGAGCATGGGGAAGAGATTGTGGTCTTAGAAGAACAAGGTTCTTCTAAGATTGTGGGATACACAAGTAGAAGTTAGAGGAAAGAATCTATGGGGATACTACGCTCTGTGCCTAAACGCATTTCAGCCCCAGGAAACGGTGCCTGTGAGTTCTTGGGTATTCACTCTCTTGAGAGAGTTCTGATGTGGTGATACATGCTTCCACCCAGATTTCTCCATGCACGAGGAAAACCCAAACTTTCCAGTTCAGGCTTTCCAGGTACTGGCCATATTGTTTTGGACAAATAAATAAATCTCTCTAAGCCTCCCTTACCTTACCTTTTATAAGAAGATTATAGTACCTGCTGTACAGATTGCTATGAGGATTTCATGAGATGGTACTCTAGATATGTGTACTTAACCCAGTGCCCAGAGCATAATACACACTGTAGTGAATGTCAGCAACTATTATTGTGAATAAAAGTAATATTTAAGAATAATAATGTGAACAATAAAGATTTTTTTAAAAAAGAATAATTGATCAAATATACACTGCTGAGATAAAGGTATTTGTCTGAGGTATTTGTCTTCTGGCTACAGATAGGTCTCTTGTTAGTGGGAGGAAATGACTGATTCTTCTATAATTCTGGGGTTGGGCCTTTTTAGAAGTGATGAAGTATAAGAAGGAAACCTAGTCCTGGCAAACCAGGAATCTGGTGATTTTCCAGAGATGTTCTTTTTGTTAGATGAAAAAAACCAAATATTTAGAACTCAAATGATGACAATCTTTAGAGGCCACAAGTACTATTAATAATTTAAAATGTCTGAAAAAATTGTAGTGCTCAAACAGAAAAAATATAAGTAAAATTTATTAGAAAACTTAAATTTTAGGGCCTTACTCTTTTTATGTAATCAATGACCATCGATTATATACTATGTCTAGTGGATAGTGACATCAGAATTATAAAAAATAAAGTATTATAAATAAAACAATATTTAAAATGTATTTGAAGTTAAAGGATGAATCATTGATGTTGAAAGTGCCAGAAAAAGTTGTTATTTTGTCATTACTTTACATAATAGTATATTTCTAGATGGTTAAGTGCTTTTCTCTTTATCACAATTAACAGTAGTCTTATTTCTGTGATGCAAAATAACAGGAAAACCCCCCACCATGTTATAGATGCTAAAAATGAATATAAAGAGATAAACTAATACCCCTTTTTATCAAAATGTTGGTAAAAAGGTCACTCTATTTTACATTCAAAGTATTAAGACCTTCAAATGATATGCTCATTTAGACCAGATCTCTAACTTTAAACGATTTTTATTTTTTTATTTCATGGTAGTTTCCTGATCTGTTACCTTGCTTTTTCTTTGTCTTGTTGTTGTTTTTTTGTTTTTCTAGAAATCTTTTCTAGGTCTGCTGTTATCTTTCTTGAAGGATATTAAAGCGAATTTCATCAGATATTTCATCATGGATTTAGACTAGGGTAGAATAACATTTTTCTAACTTGCCAGTTATAATATTTTCCTAGAACTTCTTTTCCCCCAGTTTGTTACCTCTGACAGGATACAAGTGAAACACCCAGTTTGCTTGGGTTTTAAAAGGATATTGCCTTTGCCCCATTTGAATGACTAGTAAAGACGTAAGTCCAATGGGCAAAGTGAAAAGGGGTACCTTGAACTTTTGATCACAACATCACTGCAGTAACTTTGAGAAAAATCCCCTTTCTTGAATTCTAACTTTCATAAAATTACTTAGAAGAATGTTCAGTTTGTCTGAACAGATCTGTCCTAGTAGAATGAAAATGCCTTAAATAAACAAAAACCCTGGTTATTTTGAGGGTTTTATGACTATTAGATAATGAGAATTGAAAAAAAAATGTGAAGGAAATTTAAGGGCAAACCTCGTAACACTCTTGATCAGTCTTTGCTATTAGAATGAGTAATAAGCTTGTGAGAAATGCTTGAACATTTCATGAGTTTTGGATATTTATAACGAGAGTAATCCAAGTAAATAAGATATGCAGAGGGAATAGTCTGACATTGATGGAGAATGAACTAGTTGATTTGATTGGTCTTTAGCATTTTAAAATTCACATAAAACTAGAACAGATGTTTCCTTTTGCCTTAGTTTTGGGTGCTTTGAGTATTGTCATTTATGTGTAAAAGAAAGAATTAGGACAGTTCCTTGCTAATGTTCTGGAAGCCTCACATGCAGCAGGCCTTTTGCCAGGCCACACTGTCAAAAGTAGGCTTTTCTGTAATTGTGTGCTTTCCTTTTTATTATGTACTATAATTTTTCATTATAATTCTATAAAGTAATTTAAAAATAGAAATTATATAAGTAAAATTATTGGAACATTTCACCCCGTGCACTAGGTAGGTTCTTGAAAAAGTAAATAGATGAAATAAAAGCAGGAGCAGACAGGGGTTGGATACTTGAGAATCATAGGAAAGCTGCCAAAACCTAATTCATGCAGAAAAGAAGTTTTTGTTGGTAAGAATGGGAGTGTTGTGACCTACGTTGAATTATAACATGAAAAGACAAATTTAAAAGGAGGTGACAGCAGAAGTGAAAGTGCTAGGGAAAATCAAGGTCATAATTTGCAGGAGTTAATGAAGATGGGAACTAGAGTGGGTATTTAATGGCTATAAACTTTATAGTCATCCCTCACTGCCCCCCCTGCCAGCCTAGTCACCCCCAACTGCCCACTCCCTGCCAGCCTGGTTGCCTCCAACTGCACACCCTGCTGGCCTGGTTACCCCCAGGTACCCCCTCTATCCCCCGACCTGCCTGGTCGCTCCACACAGCCTGCTGTTCAGTTGTTTGGTTGCCCCTCACTAACCCCCCTGCCAGCCTGGTTGTCCTATGCAGCCTGCTTGTTCAGGCATTTGGTCGTCCCTCACTAACCCTCCAGCCAGCTTGGGCACAGGCAGCCATCTTGTGCGGTTAATTTGCATATTACCTCTTTATTATACAGGGTAATTTACTTATTAAGAGAAGAATCTGTGCCCCAAATTACATTGATTAAAAATACACACATTACAAATCTGATGTGATTCTTTGGTTTATTTAAATCTTCCTCTTGAGGAGAACTTTCTTCGAAGGATCTGCACTAAGATGAAGCAAAGGCATTCTTGGCTTCCTTCAGAAAGTTTATTACCTTATGTGTCCAAAACTTGCAGCCATGCGATCAACTATTAAGCCTACAGAGTGCCAGATGCCCTTTCTCTTACCTGTCTGCCACTCCTCTCAGCACAATGGACAGGATGTGGCCAACTCTGATGAAATGTTTACTATTGTTCCACTCTGGGGCTTTTCACGCAGTAAGTCTGTGATGGTCCCTGTTCAGATTTTGCATCTTGTTTTTATAAGCTGTATCCCCACACTGGGGACTGAGCCTGTAACCCAGGCATGTGCCCTGACCGGGAATCGAACTGTGACCTTCTGGTTCATAGGTCGACACACAACCACTGATCCACACGGGCCAGGTAGTAGTAGGTTAATGATTTTAGAAAAAGTATTTTTACTTAGAAGACTAATTTCAATTGCTGTGTGAGTTTTGCAGAGTGAGTTATGCATGGAGGAAGACATGGATTTCTCCAATTCTGTAGTGTGAAGTGAAAAAATAGTGCCTTACCTTAGTAAGCATTTGTAGAATTATCTGGGTCATCTAATTTACAGGGTAGTCCTCTCCTCCAATTTGTATATTAAGAGAACCGTGTTTAACCAGTTAACTACCACCCATCCAAAACGGAAACCATCCCCACATGCCATAACATTTTGAACTTAATTTTAAAAATCAATTAGCAATGAATATTATAAAAATAAATATAGTACCCACAATTCAGGTGTTCTTGAATATTTTCAGCTGAAAATTCTCACCAAAAATGATTTTAAAGTTGGTCAGGACTGCCACTAAGGGAAAACATTTTTTTTTTTTTAAAGATGCCCATTGCTGGGTGGGGAAGGTCCACCGCTTGTGTCTACAAACACTTATGGCAGACAATGGGTTAAGAACTTTTAGGGGAAAACCCTATAGTGAGTAGGTATTTGGAATCAGACCTGGGTTCAAATCCTAGTTCTTCTATTCACTAGGAGTAGCTATGTAATCCAGAAAAATATACTGAGTTTCTTTACACTTTAGTGGTCTCATCTTTAAAATCTCACATCATAGGGCTGATATGAGTATTAACTTAAATTAGATGTTGTATGTAAAATGCTTAACATACTATATAACACTTCAGAAATAGTAAGTCAGAGCTATTATAATAAGGAAGAGTATGAATGACTCTAGATGTGATACATGGATGTTCCCTATTGTTTGGACATTTTCTCCTTACAAAATAGAAAAAGGTGACTTAATGTGGACATTATTAAAGACTAGGGGCCCGGTGCACAAAAATTTGTGCACTTGGGGTATTCCTCAGCCCAGCCTGTGCCCTCTTGCAGTCTGGGACCCCTCAGGGGATGTCCACATGCTGGTGTGCCTGGCCAGCCTGGGTGAGGGGCTTATGGCTGTTTGCAGGCTGGCCAAGCCCCCCAGTGTGGACCCTCACCCCATTGGGGTATGGCCAGCCTGGGTGTGGGGTTTAGAGCCATTTTCAGGCTGCCCACAGTCCCTTCAGGGTTCAGGTCCCTACTGTGGTGCCTGGGCAGCCTGGGCGAGGAACTCAGGGGCGTTTTCAGGCTTTCAGGCTGTCCACAGTCTCTTCAGGGTTTGTTCCCCTAACTGGATGCCTGGGAAGCCTGGGTGCAGGGCTGAGAGCTGTTTTCGGGCTTTCAGGCTGCCCATAGTTCCCATTGACCCAATGTCCCAGCAAGGCTGGCTGGAAGCAGGTTTCTGGGGTTTATTTATCTTCTATAATTGAAACTGGTGCTTTAAGCTGAGGCCTAGGCAGGTAACAAAGCCTCCTGTTGGTTTCAGCTCTGTGGCTTCTATAATTGAAAGAATGTTGCTGTGAGCAGAGAGAGGCCCAGTCGGCCTAAGCACACAGTTTACTCCTGGCACAATGGAAGCCTGCTGTTTACTCTAGCTCCATGACTGCCGGCCTCCATCTTGGCTGGGTTAATTTGCATACAGCCACTCTGATTGGCTGGTGGGCGTGGCTTAGGCATCCCATAGAAACGGTCAATTTCAATATTACTCTTTTATTAGATAAGATAGACTTGGTTACACTATTGTTTTTCTACCTCACACGCTGTCTAATTCCTTCCTAAAACATTACTTGACTAGTTTGTTATCTCTGAGCACTTCTGCATTCCTGAGATAGAACAGGTGTTGATTGCTGACTTTGTTGTGGAGATAAAGATAGAAAAACCCCATTTGGCTTATCAAAAAAGGACTAATATCCATGTGCAGATGTCAGAGGAAAGCAATGAATGTGAAATTTCAGTGTCACAGAGGAAAAATATTTGCTAAGACATTAACTTCTTGGACCTAGCCCATGAGATTTACACGAGTAAATGAAGGTGGAAGAAAATAGGGAACTTAAGATTTTGACCTGATATAATATAATTAGATAATTCTAAAATGTGTTTTTTCTATAATGGATCAATTCTGCAATTAATTAATTCAATAATTAATGTTCATCAATGAATTAACATAATCCTATAAAAACTATTAATGCTATAATAAAATTTATTTTAAAATACTAATATCAGACTAAAATTTTTAGAAAGAACTAAATATAGAATTGGTATAAGAAAATACCATTTTCTGCATGTTTGCAAATACAATTGATTAAGTAAATGCATATCACATACAGATAGTTATGCATTTATTCTATTTTAGGAATAGTCTAGTGTTGTAGGTACTATAAAAGATGCATAGAATCCAGAGAAATAAGACATAAACACATGCTACAGTCCAATACAAATGTCATGTATGATTAAAGCTAAGTATAATTACATTTAATACATCACCCCTCACTTCCTATGCTTTGAGAACTATCTTCTGGAATTTCTATTAACCCATGATCTAAGTTGAAGCTGTCAAATCAGTATTTGATGTACCATTCCAAAGAGCCTTAAGATCTTAGAGAGAAAGTTATTTCAGATAAAAGGAATTCACATGTGGCATGGAGTCATAGGGAGGCACAGTTCAGTTTGGGAAGCCCATGTGTCTTAGCTGTGATGTGTAACAGGTCAAGAATTAAATTTGAAACTTTCTAGTCATCTCTTTTTTCTTTGGCTTGGGGCTGAAAGCAGCCCACTCTGCCCACAAACAAGCTGTGATGAAATACAGCAGGTTTGCTCCCAAGTGCTCTGGCTCCCATTACGAAGAAACATCTCTTCTTTGCTCATCATCGAAGCACAAAAGGTGCTCTAAAATCCCAAGGACAAATCACTGAATGAACCAGAAAACAAGGTGCAGGGTTAAGGACCACCCCACCTCTTATGTTTATGTTGTTCATATTAGAGTGCTGTAGAGAGTTCACACACACACACACACACACACACAGTGGGAGTTCACTTCAAAAAAGAAGCATGAATGTAGATTTCAAGATTTGTTGAAAGAATTGAATATTCGCTATCTGAAAGGAAACACCACGCTGTATTTATTTTTCCATTATAAACCGTATTTATTTTTCCATTATAAACCTAGTGTTTTGAAAAGCTTTCCTTAGTTTCTTAAATATGATTGGGTTCATAAAGGAAATTTACTTTCAGAAAACAACATCCCTGTAGTTTATCTGGAACGAGTTATGAAAATCTTGCTGCTTAGCTGTTCAGAGAAAGGACTATTTATCCTGTGAGTTCTAAATAAGCCCATGCACTAACGTACTATATTTAAGGGTTTAGGCAAAATTTGTAGTACAGCCCCCAGGATATTAGAGCTCTCTTCACAGCACTTTGAATCCTAGCTTTCAAGTTCAGTATATTTACAACATACCTGTTAGTTAAGTTCTTTTGCTCAGAGACTGACAGATAATATGTAAAACATTCATCATGGGGTGACTCAGAGGTGCTTCCCACAGGACAAGTTAGCTGCTGCTTTTTTTTTTTTTCTTTTCTTTTCTGTATTTTGCTTCAAAATATACTGTTTAAAATTTTGATTTTGTGGTTGATCTGTTTTCTCCCAATTTTTTGTGCTTTTATTCACATTCCTGTAAATGACTGACATTAAGAAAACAAAAGCAACAACCTGATTTTGAAAAACAGGCCATGGAAAAATAGAATTCCATATCACTGAAAATGACACGCCTTCTTTCCTTTGCTTTTCCCGTTCCCCCTCTCCATGTCAAGCCCCTCTCCAACCTTTGTGTATTTCTCTGCACACTGTGACTTCCATTGGTTCCTGGCAGGGTTTGAGATTTGAATTTTCTGATAGAGTTAGAACCACTTTTTTAAAAAATAAAAAGTTTTATTTTACAACTTTAGATTCACAGAATTGTTGCAAAGATAATACTGGGGGTTCACAAATGCCTCACACCCAGTTTCCTCTATAATTAGCATCTGACATTAGTCTGATACATTCACCATAATTAGTAAACCAATATTGATATATTATAATTGACTCAAGTCCATACTTCAGAGTTTCTTGATTTTCCCTAATGTCACTTTTCTGTTGCAGGGTCCCACCCTGGATGCCATATTACATGTAGTTGTCATGTGTCCTTACGCTCCTCTTGGCTGTGACAGTTTTTCAAATTTTTCTTGTGTGTGTGTGTGTGTGTTTTTAATATTTTATTGTTTTTTTTTACAGAGAGGAAGGGAGAGGAATAGAGAGCTAGAAACATCGATGTGAGAAACATCAATCAGCTGCCTCCTGCACACCCCCGACTGGGGATGTGCCCGCAACCAAGGTACATGCCCTTGACCAGAATCGAACCTGGGACCCTTAAGTCCGCAGGCCGACGCTCCATCCACTGAGCCAAACCAGTCAGGGCTTTTCCTTGTTTTTTATTACCTTGATAATTTAAAAGATTATTGGTCATGAATTTTATAGAGTGTCTCTCATTTGGAATCTGTCTGGTGTTTATCTCACCATTAAACTTGGGTAATGTTTAGAGAGAGGAAGACCACAAAGGTAAAGTGCCTTGCTTATCACTTCCTATCAAAGATACATTCTATAAACATGACTGATTACTGTTGTTGTTGTTGACCTTGATCATTTGGTTTGAGATATTTGTCAAGTTAGAATCACATTTTCACTTTTTTTTTAAAGACCATTAACGTGTTTTTCTGAAGATTTTAATAATACATTAATTAAAGCAATAAAGAAGCTAACTGGAACTGATCTTTTGTTTTTTTCTTTATTGGTGATGTTGTAAAGCTGCAACAAGTTTTTAAGTAGTTAGAAAAAATATAATTTCAATGGTGGTAAAAAATATCTAATCTTTTTTTGTGTTAGGTGGGAATGAGATCCCGAAACCAGGGTGGTGAAAGTTCATCCAACGGGCATATCTCCTGCCCCAAATCCTCCATCATAAGCAATGTTGATGATAAAAGTCTCTCAGAAGATGCAAAAAAGAAGAACAAATCAAATAGAAAGGAAGATGATGTCATGGCCTCAGGAACTGTCAAACGACACCTAAAACCATCTGGAGAAAGTGATAAAAAAAATAAGAAATCCTTGGAGTTGTCCAAAGAAGACCTCATCCAGCTACTCAGTATAATGGAAGGAGAGTTGCAGGTAGAATAAAATTTTCTAAACTATTGTGTTTCTAAGCTAGTGTCTGTCTTACTGAATTGCTAACTTCATGGGGGAAAGGGCTATATTTTTCTTATTCATTTTTAAATGATTTTGGTTATAATTTAACACAGGTCCCTATACTTAATAGTAGGTAATCGAATTTAATTAGGTAGCTTATTTACTTTAGCCTTTGACTATGGTTGAAAATCAGAAAATTTATGATTATTACAAGACCAAGATCAAGTGCCACTTTTGATTTTTTTCCAGAAGGTAGAGTAAAAGAGAGATCAAGAGACAGAGGGAAAAAAAAGGGAGAAGAGGAGGGAAAGAGAAAGAAAGCTTTGTTTAAACCAGCCTTACACTTTTCTTATTTTTGTAAGTTTCAGCTTAATGTGATAGGATTTGAGATGCACACAAATAAGCAGAACATTGCATTGTGAAGACCTACTACTTTCACAAAGTATTTTCAAGTCTATTATCTCATTCGATATAAAAAAAGTGGGTATCATTATCTATTTATATATATGAAAGGCTAATAGGCTAAGTGTCCATCTGACCGGTAGCTATGATATGCACTGACCACCAGGGGGCAGATGCTCAATGCAGGAACTGCCAAGCTGCAGTGACTTGGCAGCTGCAGTTCTCAGGTGACACACCCTGAAACCAGAGAGAAGGGAGTCCGGTTACTCACAGGACCATGCAAGTCCACCTTCGGTTGGGTTATGTTGTTGCTGGGGCACTGTCAGCCCTGAATCTGGTTTACTGCACACTTGCGTTTGCATTACACACCCTGTATGACAGCAACTTTGCAGAGTGCCCTCTCACACTCCAGGACCCCTTAGGGGATGTTGGAGAGCTGGTTTCTGCCTGATCCCCGCAGGCCAGGCCGAGAGGCCTTACCTGCTGGATGGACCCTGCTCACTCCGCAGATGCCCTTTGAGCCTTGGGCCACCCCAGGTGTGGCTGGCTGGGGAGGAACCATGGGAGGTTGGCTCCAGGGCATGTCTGGTCCTTCTCGTCCAGTCCCTCTCTGCCAGTCACCTTCTAATTAATTTCCTTTCAATGTGCACGAATCCATGTACCAGGTCACTAGTAGTTTATAATGAGGAAACGGAGGCCCAGAAGGGTTAGGGGTTTGTCTAGATCTCATCTTAGGCCTCCTCCTTCTTTCCACAGCCTGTTCTCACTAATCTTCTGTAGCTACCTGAGCCATGTCCCCCATTCAGTGGCTGTTCTTAAGGACCCAAGAGGGAGTTGGGATTCTTCTGAGCACCTGAGCTCCAGACAGTTTTATTTCTGGAAGTGAGGAAACCAAAACTTCTTTTTCTTGTCTGTGTTGGTGGGGGTGGGGCGGAGGAGAAGATGACTTAAGAGTGGAGATGCTGTTTTCCTTTGTGTTTTCGTTAGGAGCTAGGGCAATGACTTCTAACTGGTGTGCTGGAAGAATTTTTTAAAACATGTAATACCTGACTATTTAGTCAGGGTCATTGACCTCTGTTCCTTTAAGATTGTCAAGTGAAAAAATGACAACAGCCAACACAAACAATAGCTGTCCAGTGTAAATGAATCAAAATTAAAACTATTTTTTGTCAGACTGACAAAAAATATATATTTTTGGTGTGCAGCAGAATTTAAGTAATTACTTTATGTGTGCCATGAGATGAAAAAAGTTGGATACTAGGGAAATACTAATAATTGTGTGAGAGAAACCTTTGTTTGGAGCTGTTAGCATCAGAGGTATTATTTTCAACCTACCCTAATCTGTTCCTGTTCTCATCTGTGTGCACATAGATAAGGAAATCCCTGGGGTGAAGAGAAATAGAAAACATTACAAAACTCAAAACAAACAAACAAACCTGATTGAGCTTATCATTTACATTTGGATAAAAATCACATTTGCATTTCACAATGAAAGATGAAATTTTCCAGAGCATCACCATTACTAATGATAGCTTTACCACTCTCAGAAATGTGGTTAATGTTTTGTCTATTAACATTTATTGTGTAAGGAGACAGAATATATTAGTTCAAGTTTTTAAGCTGTCCCCAGCAGACGTTATTGGCCTGAGTGGAATGTACAATGGTTGCCTTTGAAATCATCACAAAACAATATCACTTCTCTCCAGGCAGGGTGGCTTGTGTGGAGCCTGTGGCTTTTTCAGACTCTTATTTCTGCAGAAGGCTGTTATATTATGGTGAATTCTGAGATGCATTTAAGGTTCATGTGGCTTTTATGTTCGTCGTGTCGCCAGATATGAATCCATAGCCAGGGCTTTCAAATACAGGGTGAGGCATACGTAGGTTTATAGTTTGCGTGGAAAAGAATCTAATCTAATAAAAGAGTAATATGCAAATTGACCTTCACTCTGAGACACCTAAGCCACGCCCACCAGCCAATCAGAGCAGTAATATGCAAATTAACACAGCCAAGATGGCAATTAATTTGCATACACAAGCATTGAAGACTGAAGAGAGCCTAGAAGGAAGCCAAGTGCTGCAGAAGGGAGCGAACAGCAGAGAAGGGAGGAAGCGAGGCAGCGGAGACGGGAGGAAGCGAGGCAGCAGAGACGGGAGGAAGCGAGGCAGCGGAGATGGGAGGAAGTGAGGTAGCAGAGAAGGGAGTGAAGCCTGCCTCGGTGGGCTTTGCTCCCTTCTCTGCTTTGCTCTGGCTCAGGAAGCCCTATTCTTGCAG